>JAOXNN020241355.1:0-10434 GCA_028571205.2 Hydropsyche betteni
TAAGGGGCATGTACCATAAGAGCCAGTCCGCCCATGCCAACGGAGGAGGCTCTCAGACCAACGATACGCAAGTTTATTTGCCAGACTTTTTGCTCGCTGACTCTCCACAAAGCAAATCGCAATGACCACCTGGGAGGCAACGAAGCAAAGACTGAGCGGAACTGCGCTCTCGCTGACCACTTTGCGATCGCAATGACCACCAGTTTGACAGACGAGACAAGACCGTTGGTCCTATATATATATTTATGTAAATTAATTGTTTCAACTCTCAAAAAGGTTTTTTTGCAATAATAGCCCTAAATATGTCTGAAATCAACGTTTAGTTTGCATCCAGGAGATTGTTTTAAAAAGTACCATACGTTAATTAATTATAAAAATTGAAGTACGTAAAAAATATAAAATTTAATAAAAAATTACTTTAAAAAGAGTTTTTCATTTGATTTTTATTTTTACTGAAAAAATTATAGCTTTGAAAATACGTAAAAAATCACAGAGTTGCGGAAAACTCCTTGGAACATTCTCAAGAGTGCAAAGGGATAAGACTAAGCGCACACTTGCGATTTTGTCGCGCGCGATCGTTTAGTCGCAAAAATGACGACGCGTATGCATGCATAAACCCAAAACAAAATGGCACGTGAAATGGACACGTATACGCGCATTTCAACCCAAAACAATGTTTTTCATTTTTGCGACAAAACGATCGCGCGCGACTAAATCGCAAGTGTGCACCTAGCCTAATAGGGGAAATTTGAGTAATTACGTTGCATTAAGCGTTCGTTGTTATTATTTTGTGTTGTGATGTGAAATAACTAAATAAGTTTACTTTCATAAAAAAATTACATTCTTTTTCGTCGATATAGCACCTATTTAGATTTTGCACATCTGTACAAATTTTGTGTGACATCTCAAATGATCAAATCTGGTACTTTTAATTTTATGATAATACGGTCGATTCAAATTATAAAGACTATCATATTCATTCTTGTTCATATTTTAATAGGAAAATGCTATAAAATTTAACACATACTCCTATTTTATGTATTATAGTAAAAATATTTTTTTATGTAAATCGCAAAGCTCGTTTTACTCACCTGAATCATACGTGTTCTATGCACGACGAAAAAACCAAAAACCATTGCAAAACATTTCTATACCAACATCGCACGTGGACTGTTATCACTAAATTGAGTCAACATAAATTTACTAACAAATTTCTATAATTTTTGGAAAAATCAACTTTATTAGAACTATTATGGATTTATCAGAGTTTCTCCTGTACGTTAGTGAAAATTAGCTGAATCGTCATAAAAAAATTGGTACTGAAAGCATTTGCCTACGTTTTTTTTTATATTTAGGTTTTTTACGATAACTATTGTTACAGTAGTACTATAATTTTTTATCTAACAAAGAGATTTACAATATTAAAGTTGATCTTTTGTTTGCAAGTTCGAAAATTATAATAGAAAATTACATTTTCAATATTCAACACATAGTTCCACTTAATGTTTCAAAAAAATTATTGCAGGTAACATATTTTAAACTCAATCATTTTAATAAAACTAATGATATTGTATTAATTATTTTATTTCAATGAAAGACAAACACGAAGCACTTATTTACAGTAAATGTGTTTAAAAAAGTGTTTTTTTTATTATACAAAAAGCACCACAGCACAGATACTATTATTAAAATCAGAACTCATATTCTGAAACATATATGAAGATTTTTGCGACGGCTGTTCCTTCGAACATTCTATCCGTGTATAATTCCATGGAAAGTTCCAAATGAATTTCCTGAGGACCGACCAAAGGCTTTAGAAGTCCTAGCAGAGCTTGTTGAGTTGATTGAAACAAACTGAAAAAACACGATCCGAAATAAAATTTCACATCGTTATTAAATCATAAAGCAATTATGTGTGGAAAAAAACCTAAAACATCCAAGAGTTGCAGCTTCTACATTTGGAGGAGCCGAAACTTGTACCAAACGCAAATTGAAGTTTAATTTTGCACCTGGCCAATTTGGTCCTTTCATAGTAAATAGATCCACCTTTAAATAGACACGATTTAAACAACGCATATGTAATTTAAATTGTAATTTGTAATACCTGTGGCTTTGGTCCCGTTGGTATATATAGTTTAGAAACAAATGTGATGAAATTATATGAATACGTATTCGGTTGCCTTTGACATGCGATATCTCCAAATGAACAAATGTTATCTATTCTTTTACAACGGCTAAAATATAATTAATAGAATAAACAAATTATTTAATAGATTTCATTATATAAATTTGAAAGATTACGAACTGTTTGCTGTTTGTGTCTCTCACATATCCCTCTGGACAAGATATTGAAGTGCACCGTGCTCCACCTCTAACGTTCTGGCAAATTTCATCAGGTCCACATACCTTTTCTCCATTTTCACACTCATCTATGTCTATACAATTTCTGCGATCGTTGCCCAATCTGTATCCTTTTGGACATCCGCATTCATAACTTCCTAATGTGTTCAAACACTTACCCACGCAAAGCCTGCGGTGTGGATCACCACATTCATCAAAGTCAATGCACGTTCTGCAGTTATGAGAATTTTCAGAAAATGTTCAAATATATTTTTTTAAATATTTTACGCAACGTTTGTGTAATCGTGTTTTACGTAAAAATATGCAAAAAACCTTGCGTTTTTTTTGTGAAATCATCATCTGTCAAATATGACAGTTAAGGTGTCTTACGATATACCAATTGAAGGCTGGGAAACTATTGCGTTTCTATCACCAAAGTGTCGCAATATGGTTTAAAAAGTCGTTGAGGATCATAGGCTTTGTAAGACATCAAATAGCTTATTTTGAAAATTGAAATTCGAGAAGTCGCCATTCAAAAAAATCATTTTTATACGAATGTCAAACGGTGTTTAAATTAAAAAAAAATTCGAGAGTTTTTGCGTTTTTAATGGAAACACGGTTATATAAATATTTCATGACATATATGAAAACGATAAATAGGCCATTTTGAGTGTTCTAAGATGCGGATAAAATTAACTTATTGACGATTTGACATTTTTGAGGTGCCCGGTTTACTTTTTTCCAAGGTTTATTCACTGTCGTAATTAATTTTAACTAGTATATAGGCCCGATGTTAATAACATCAGCTGCGAATTAATAACCATAGTATTGCGTAAAAAAATAAAAATTGAATATATTTATGCAAACATATTTTATAACCGTGCTCTTGCAAAATGTCTCCAGAATATAAGATTATATAGGATAAGATTATAGCCGTTATTATAAAGACCATAAAGACTAAATTCGAAGCTCACGTTATAGCCGTTCTCGTGTAGCGATTATAGCCGTTATATTTGAACGGCATACAGGCTAAATTAAGTCGAGAGTCTCAACATACAAAAATCTGTCATTCGTGATTACATACATGTATAAGGGGTTCAAATATTTTTTCCACTGCGTAATAATCGACGTATTACATAAGCCAATAGAAACGCTTTCATAAGCATGATATTATAGACGTTAAGTGTATACGCATAAAGATTATTATTATTAGAATAATTTTATAAACGCAAAAAAATAATCGTATCGACGCGTCGTTTTAAAGTCGCGAGCGTCAACAAACAGACGGACAGACGGACACATACACAGGAATCCGCCATTATATATAGGGGATAGGGAATATCGATTTATCGTAATATTTTTGACGAGAGTGCTATAATTAATTATTTTTATCGAAATAATACCTATTATCACTCTGTAAACGGAATCCTTTATTGCAAGCGCATCGGTAGGCTCCCCAAGTATTGATACACTTATGTTCACATGGCCCAATTCCTCCATTTGGTTCACATTCATTTATATCTGTACACATTTGTTGGGAACTCGGCGATAAGGTGAAACCTTCTTTACAATCGCAACGATATGATCCTATCGTGTTGATGCATGTCGCATATTGGGAACAAACCTGAAATTCAGTCATCATCACTAAATATACTTATTCGCAAGTGAGAGCACTTAATAAAAATTCATATTATATTCATGCAATGATTACCCTTCCTTTAGCCTCGGTACATTCGTCAACGTCCACGCAAACATTTTGCGGTGATACTTTGTGACCTGGAGCACATCTACATAAATATCCTCCAGGTACGTTGATACATTGTTGATCGACCGAGCATGAATTTACTCCGTATGCGCATTCGTCAATATCTTGTATCAGAGTAAAATGATTAATATTTGTGAAAAATCTATCTAAAACTTAAGCAAAAAATACTGACCAGTACAACGACTCTCGTCATCGGAAAGTCTATAACCTCGAGGGCAAGTAATTCGTGTCGATACTGGAGGTTTAGTTATTGTTACGACTCGATCTGAAACATGATGAGTCGCTTTAGGTTTACATATGTATATTTCGATAGTTGAATTAATTTTATTGTTTACTTGGTGGGGATATGTAATAAGGCGTTTGTGGTGGTCGTCTGGGAGGTGGAGGAGTAAATCTAATTGGCTCAGTCGATTGACATCTGCCTTGTACTAATGTAAATCCTGGACCACAATGACATGAATAGCCTCCTTGTGTATTTTGACATACTTCATCCTTTGAGCATCTTGTTGTACCGTCTTTGCATTCATCAATATCTAAAAAATCGAAATTTTTTAATTGATTCATGCGTTTGTCATTTGATTGGTGATATCTGGACTAATCCATTTTCCACACATGAAGGAACATAATGAGACAACGGGTGCCATAAAGTGATGAGATTTGTAGGTGTTTTTTTTTTTTTGCGGTATGTTATTTTTTATGAATAGTGTAAAGATAATATGGTCAGTACATATATAATAATTCGTACGCCGGTCGCTAGATTGAGAAATCGGAACCATTTTTTGAAATCGTCTCATCAATGAGAGATTAAACTCTCATTTTTGAGTCAAATGTTTAAATACCCAATTTGAGACGATCGAGTAGTTGTTAAAAACGGAATCTACCCTCGCTATCCCCGCGACTTGAATCGTCATCCTTACGAATGACAATCCATACAGAGTACAGCTACACGACAGGTAAAAGCGAAATTATAATATTAAAAAACACATATTTATAATTTTTTGAAATCCATTTTGTATTACTTACCAACACACTCATTAGTTGAAGGATCCACTTCGTACCCTATGTCACAGATACGTTTCACATTTCGCCATTGGGGAATAACTGGAGCTAGAAAATTATGAATAAACAGAAAACACCTTAAAATAATTGCTTAATTTTTTTATATTATATATATTGTAATTACGAGGAGGTGGAGTAGCTCTTTCCTCAATTTTTCTACAAATGTTAGTAGAACTTTCTTTCAAATATCCGGGTGCACATACACAAGTATAACCTCCTTGAGTGTTTTGACATATTTCAGTTACAGGATTACAGGTAAACTGTCGAAGTTCACATTCATCAACATCTGCAAATTTTAACATAAATTTATTGCAAAATAATAAAATATAATACATATAATTACAAAAAAATAACACACCAACACATTCTCCTCTTTGATTCATTGTATATCCGGGAATACAATGTTTCGCTCGCGGTACAAATGTCACTAGTGTTTTTTCAGGTAATTTTTTAGCATCATATGATAATTTACCTTCTGGATCTGGCCTCACCTCGACAGTTGTTCTAGGAATAGTTGTTGGTACTTGTACTGTTTCAGTCTGAATAACACGAGGCCGAGGAATATAAGTTGGGGGAGATGGGTTAGGTGGTGATGAAGGTGTTCTTGATGGGTTCGTTTCTGGAACTTGTCTCGGAGGTGGCGTAAACCTAGGATATTCTCTGGGTGGTGTGTATACAGAAATAAATCTGGTTGGTGCTTTTTCAGTCGTTGTGATTTCATTTTTAGGGTATGTTTCTGAAATTCCATTCGTAGTATTTGGAGATGTTTCTCTGAAATGATAAATACATGTATAAATAAATAAACTGACCTAGAAGGACCATCTATACTTTCAACGTACACTTCTTCATAATAATATTCATATTCTGATTCTGTCGTAGTGGTCGTTGATGGTGTAGTAGGTGATGCTTTTTTGATGCATCTGAACGTTCCTCTGATGTTCATACACTCGTATTTTGGTCCGAGCATGTTACAGTTATGGGTACCAGATACGCATTCGTCATCATCTAAATATAATTTTCGATTTATTGTCATGAAAATAACGAATTTTATTAATTTTCATACCTTCGCATAATCCCGTTCCTGCATTTAGAGTATAACCAGTACCGCAACTGGTGTATCGAAGACATTGATATGATCCTGCGGTATTGTCGCATCTTTGACCATCGACACAATTAGTTTTTTCTGGATACTGGCATTCGTTGATATCTTATTTTATACGAGAACCTTAATTTTGATATTTCAACTAAATAATTATTTAAATTTATAAAAATTGACTTTACCTGTACATGCCAATGTTAGTGGATCTCTTTCGAAACCTATTCTACAATCACAACGATGACTTCCAAGAGTATTTCGACATTCTTGATATCCATCACAACTATGAGTATTTTCAGCACATTCGTCAATATCTGAAAAAATTGTTACATAAAATTTTAAAATATAGATGCATCCACTAATGAAAAACAAATACGATGCTTCGTACCTACACAACCACCATTGTAAGATCTTCTATAACCTTTTGGACATGATCCTCTCCTGAAAATTGACAATATATTAATGATAATTTACATATTGATTAACATAATATAAAGTGCTATAAAATCATTACGAATTTGTTGGTCTACTAGGTGTTGGTTTCGTTCTAGAGACAGTAACTGGTGGTACGTAAATAGATGGAACTTTTCCACCAGGTGGTCTTGCTTTACAATCATAACTTCCCAGATCGTTAACGCAAATACTATCAGGAGTACATACATCAGGATTTTCAGCACATTCGTCAATGTCTTAAAAAAAATTGAATTTATTTTTCCTAAGTACTTAATTAAAAATATACATGATATAAAAATATTTTAAAAATTACCAACACATCCTTCTCCGGGTTTTATTTTGTAACCAGGAGGACAAGTCGTTTTAGACGCTTTATTCTGACAGAAAAAAGTGCCTTGCATGTTCAAACAAGATTGACTTTTTTCGTTGCAATCATGAGTATTTTCAGCACACTCGTCGATATCTAAATTTGAATTATTTTATATTAAGATCCACTTTGAATATTGCATTATTTGCATCCGAGAAAAAATTACCAACGCAATCTGCAACTTCAGGATGTAACCTAAAACCAGGTGGACAAAGTTCTTCAACCAAATCAGGGTGTTCTCGATTAGGAATGCCTGGAGTGATATGTGAAACTCCACCATGACTACAAGTGTAAGAACCTAGAGTATTGACACAAATTCTTCCAGCTGTACAAGGATTTTGATCACACTCGTTTATGTCTAAAACGTCATTGATTGGTTAAAATATTATATATTAAATAATAAGAAAATTATCAAACTTTACACCTACCATCACAAACTAAATTTTCTTTGTTAGCCTTATAACCAGTAGGACAGTTAATGTTGGTTTTTGGTTTAGGCTCTGCTTTTGGAAGTGATGGATCGTCAACACATTTATAGGAACCGACGTTATTCACACAAATTTTACCAGATCTGCATTTATGAGTTTCAATTTCACATTCGTCGATGTCTGAAAAATATGACTTATGAAAAATAAAGATAATTTTGTTCAATTTGAATACAACGACATACCGATGCAAGAAACGTTGTCTTCTAACAGTTCGAATCCTCTTTGACAAGAACAAACTAATGCGTCTCCGGTATCAGTGCATTTATGTTGGCAAGGATTATTCTTCAGACATCTGTTTATTATTATTTTCATTATTGATAAAATTAGTAAACATAGTATATAAGGTGGGCAATGAAATAATGAAGGCTTTAGAAAAGTCATACTTGTTCATTTTTTTTTGTCAAGTTATAAAGTATCTTTTGAAGATTGTAATAACTACATATGATTTTCGGTAACGATTTAAATGCATTGGGTATTTCCTATATTAGTTAAAAATTAATCAGAGAATAAAACTGCGATATTTAATGACTACAATAATTTATCTTTCATTGGAATAGAAAAACCCAATAAATTTTGCTCATAATCGAACATCATACACAAACATTTTAATCTCCAAAGATTTTCCGTAACATGTATAAAAAAATAAAATAAAAAAGTTGGAAAATGAACAAGTTGAGAATTTTCCAAATCACTCAGTTTTTAATGGCCACTCTGTATATGTAAATGGAAACATTCAATAAAAAAATTATTATATTATATATGAAAAAAATGAAGAAATTTTTGCTCAAAAATAATTATTCAAAGGATAATGGATTTGCAAATAATTAGAAATTATAACCTATCTAAGCCAGTTTTCATACAGGAATGCCTATCAGGTCTCAGTTTAAATCCTGGTCTACAAGTACAAACGTATGACGAGTCGTTTGGTATGCATTTATGAGCACAAAGCTCATTTCCTACTAAATCACATGCATCTGGATCTGAAACTAAATTAGCTAAATTAAAATTAACGTATTGAATACACGAATAAGGTCTAAATCGAATCGAAACCTATAGCTCTTGGCGTATTAGATTCACTTAGTTTTTCGGTTGGTGTTGGTTCTGTGACTTCTTCTTGTGTCATCTAAAGCATATAACTTGATCAATTGTATTCCTGAATCGAAATATTAATTAATCAACTGACATCACTTACCATACAACATGAATAATAAGGATCGGATTCTTCACATTTTGAACTTCTTCCCAATGCCATGCGTAATTTGCAAGTTTCACAACATTTCTAAAATTATTGCGGTACAATTGATAATGACATCAATCAATCAAAATTGACTTTGATTGGTGCCATTATAAATAACAAAATTATAAATGATTGTATGAATTATGTAAACATTGATGGTAAACGTGTTGAGATTTATCAGTTTATTTATGAACTAGAGGAAAACAAATAATTCTAAGAATAACTAATATTCGAGAAATCTTACTATAGGGATTTTATTATAATATAAAATACGTGGACACGATTTAGATTATATTATTGAAAAAAAGGATATGAAAGTATCAAGGTTATGTAAGATTTTGAAAATCTTTTGATATATAATATACAAGCCAATTTTTTATATTTTAAAATTGATGGTAAAAAATGTTTAATTATTATATAATATTGTATATCACACTTACATTAGCTTCATCATCTTCCAAAGGACCACAATCTTCTGATTTTTTTGCTATGTCCATACCTTTTGTACATTGTTCAGCTTTCTCACTAAAATAGAAATATTTAAAAAAAAAAAAATTTATGGATTGAAAAATAAACTTTTCAATTAAATTTATATTTTAATCATAAGCATAGGTGAGTTTGTTAATTTAAAACTTCGAAATAAATTTAATATTAAATATTGGATGAAAATCTTGTGCAAAATTATCAACGTTTACGCATTCTTCGTTTTTTTGTAGCTATAAAAAAAAATCGACAAACATGCATCGCACAAAGATCGCACGTGGTCATTCCACGATTCGATTTATTTATTACATAAGTAATTTGTGTAAATGTTATGTAAAATTGATTCAAGGCGCCTCGCCGGGTCAAGCGACGCCATTTATTCAAAGCGCCCATAAATATTAATGGCGCCCACATTACCGACGCATCCACCGCTTTCGTAATGCAAACAAAGGGGAGGAAATCGACAATGGATCATTGCATACTTCTTTGCAACTGCGCAGCACTCCTTGGCCTTGTTTATGCATTTTTCGGAGCTTTCGTAGCTCGAAGGTTGTACGCAGTCGTCGTACACCCAATACTGGCCCTCCAAGCAGCAGTCTTCCATGTCGACGTCGTCGTCTGAAAATTTTAAGATAAAAGTGTAAATAGACGTTCGAATATGGTTCGATCGAACTGATGGATCTGTTGCGCTTCGAACCATATTCGAACGTGTGTTCAGCGGTTCGATCGCACATTATTATTATTATTATTGACGGTTCGATGGAATTTCAAAGGGTTTTGGTTCGATGGGCACCAAATTCGAACGCGTAGCCGCGACCACCGACTGAATTTTGTGCAGGCTCGAACCAAGTTCGTAGTATGGGTCATGTATTGTATGTATTGGTTCGCGGTTGCACCATATTCGAATGTGATATGCGGTTACACTTTATAAAAGTGTTAACAGGCGTTCGAACATGGTTAAAGCCAACTAATGGATTCGTTGCGCTCACAACCATGTTCGGACGTGTGTTCATCGGTTCGACTAAAAATGTGCAGTCGAACCGCCGAACACACGTTCGATGTTCGAACGAGTGTAAATAGACGTTCGAATATGGTGCGATCGAACAAAATCCGATCGGTGGACCTAAAAGTGTTAACAGACGTTCG
>JAOXNN020241365.1:0-10434 GCA_028571205.2 Hydropsyche betteni
CTGGATTTCTGCGTTTTCCATTCTTCTCATCGCCTTCTCCCAGTGTCCACCCAAACAACGTTTGACCCCAAGTGGATGTCAGAGCTGCCACTACACCTGCGCAGACTGCAGCGGCCTCTCAGCCTTGAACTGTACGGTCTGCTAGCTCGAGTACTTCATGGATAACCCTACCAAGATGTGTCTTCCCTGTCCCCTCAACTGCAAAGTATGCACCAGTGCCAGCGCTTGTGGGAGCTGCAACGATGGCTACTATTTGGACTTCAACCAGCAATGTGGCAAATGCCCAAATGGAACTACGAGCTGCACACTCTCCAGCATCGCTCTGTGTTCGGGAGGCTACTTCCTCTCTAACGTGGGCTACACTCACTGTGTCGCCTGTGCAGATCCCAGTTGCTACGACTGCACCAACGCCACGATGTGCTCAGTCTGCAAAAATGGGTCTCTACAGAACAACCAGTGCATCCAGTGCAACGATACTAAGTGTCTGTACTGCTACGAGAACGACTTCTGCCAGACGTGTCTGTCTGGGTATGCTGCAGACCCAGCAGGGAAGTGCATCATCGTCTGCCCTGACAACTGCAGGACATGCGTGAGTACCAGCTACTGTCTGGAGTGTCAGTCGAACTACTACTTGAAGGATAACCTGTGCCTGCCTGGAGCCAGTGTTCTGTGCGATCTCAGCAGTTCTTCGAACACCTGCGACAGTAACTACATGGCTAAATTTAGGTTGTGCGAAGTATGCGTACATCAGCAACACTGGGAGTGTCTGTATTCCCCACTACACGACGAGCGAGTACTTTGTGCAGCTGATGCTCACAGCCATCAACAACTCCACCAGCTTCTCGCTGAATACAACCCTCACTTGCTACGGAAACATCGCAATACTCGGCAGTGCTGTCTCTGCACAGCAACTGGTGCCTCCTGGCTTCGCAGTCAACGTTATTTACCAGGTATACCTCGCCAACTCCTTTGAGTACAACATCAGTAGTCCCCATTCAAGCACCACATTCCCTCCAACAAAGGCTAAGCCAGGCAAACAAACAGAACTATGCAACTCTACCACAGCTATCGGATGGACCTACCAGCACCAGTTCCAAACATCCCCCAAATTCAACAGCAGCGACAAACCCTTCGAGGTAGTCTTTAGTGGAGTGCTGGGTGTGTCGCAAGTGCTTTACCAAGTCAAACTATGCAGAGTCAAGAACTGTCTCTCCTGCTCTACGCGGTTCGACTGCCTAAGCTGCGTCTACCCGTACTTCCTAGAAATAAACTACTGCGTGAAGTCCTGTTCGTTCGGCTACTACACGAATGTCGCAGATATGACCTGCTACACCCAATGTCCCGATGGTTTCTACTCATTCAGACAGTAATACTTGTGCATGCCCTGCAAATCTCCCTGTCAGACCTGCCACTCAGAAACCCAGTGCAAAACCTGCATCAACGGCACTTTCCTCATCAACGGAAGCTGTGTGGCTGACTGCAACAATCCAGCGCTGTATGGGAACCTCGACAATCAGGTCTGTGAGAGCTGTCTCTACCCCTGCAAGTTCTGTTCTGTGACGGGAACCAACTGTACATCGTGCATACTGGGCTACCTCTACGCTCCCAACAGCATCTGCACGTTGATATGTCCGCCCACCTTCTACGGCGACATGAACACTCTAAAGTGCGAAAGATGTAGTTTACCTTGCAGCACGTGCATGATATCTCCCACCACATGCACCTCCTGTCTGAATGGGCTCAGCCTCATGACGAATGAATGTCTCCAGAACTGCCCTCCAAGCACATTCGCAATGAACAATATTTGTCTACCGTGTCAAGACCCATGTGATGAGTGCGTTGGGAAAGAGGACAACTGTCTCTCTTGCAAACGAGGGTTTTTGCTTATGAATGGATGTGTCCCAGTCTGCATCAGAGGATACTACGGAGCTGACAAGCTGTGCCACTTATGCGATACCGCATGCCAAGAGTGTGTAGGCCCTTCTCTATCCAACTGCACCAGCTGTTCGACTGGTCTGGTTCTCAACGGCACTTCCTGCGTTTCTTCCTGTCCAATAGGCACGTACAGCCTGGCATCTGTCTGCCTAAGCTGCCAGCCACCTTGCCTTGCATGCTCCAATCTTTTCGTCTGTCTATCTTGCATTTCCCCTCTCTACCTAAACGGCACAAGCTGTATGTTCAGTTGTCCTGTTGGAACCTACTCTTCCAACTACGTCTGCACTGCCTGTCCGTCATCCTGTGCCAGCTGCATCTTTACAACAGCGGTCATCTGTCGAATATGTAATCCTGGGTTTTACTTGGACAGCGGCTCTTGCTCATCGACATGCCCAGCAACTAAGTACAAGAATGACCAGGATTGGCAGTGTAGTGTTTGTCTTTCTCCCTGTTTGGAGTGCACCAGCAATCCCTACAACTGCTCTTCATGTGTAGACGGATTCTATTACAATCAGGGCACAAACATCTGCTCTAAAAGCTGTCTTTCTGGATTCTATGCTTCCGCAAAGCTATGTCTGAAATGTTCTCTTCCTTGTAATTAGTGCTACAGTAACACATCTTGCGTCTCATGCGTAGGCGGGTACTTCTTGCAGCTAAACTCGTGTGTGTCTTCCTGTCCTAACGGTACTTACGGTAATCTCTACTCTGGGACTTGCACTGTGTGCAAACTGCCCTGCTTAAACTGCCTGTCTGACCAGGTATGTACTTCGTGCGATCCTGCCAGCACAAATCCTTACTTATACAACTACTCCTGCGTTTCCCAGTGTCCAGTCGGATCCATCGGAACGAGTTCGTCCTGTTCTCCCTGCGCTGTTAACTGTCAGGCGTGCAGTGGCACTCAGAGTAACTGCACGAGCTGCATAAAGGGGTTCTATCTCTACAACTCGACTTGTCTTAGCAAGTGCCCTGGTGGATACTACCAAGGTCTCGCAATGAACCTCTGCTTAGCGTGTAAGTCCTTATGCAAGAGTTGTCTGAGTTATAGTTACTGCACCGACTGTGTTCAGTCAGCCTATCTGTATCTCTCCAGCTGCCTGCTCACCTGCCCTAGCGGATACTTCCAGAGTGGGTCAGTTTGCAGCCTGTGTGCTCCGTCTTGTCGAGAGTGCTCTGCGGTATCTACCAACTGCACTGTCTGTGCCAACGGTACTTTCATGCCAGTCGGAGTCCTATTTACAAACAGCTGCTTGTCAGGGTGTCCTGCCCTATCATACGTATTCAACTCAAGCTGCCTCTCCTGCTCAAGTCCGTGTTATGAGTGTAAGAGCCAGTCACTCTGTGTCAGTTGTCTTCCGAGCTTCGTTTTCCTCAACACTTCCTGCCTTCTGACTTGTCCTAGCCGCTATTTCAACTCTAGCGGAAAATGTTCACCCTGCAACATGACTGTTGGCTGTCGTGATTGCACTGGAACAGCAAATACTTGCGCAAGCTGCGTAGACGACAGGTACTTGGTCAATGGCAACTGCGTGCTTGAGTGTCCCCCCACATTCTACAAGTTTGCTTCTAGTGTGACTAGGCTGTGCTTGAAGTGTATAGATCCTTGTGTGGAGTGTCTAGATTCCCTCAGCTGCACTTCATGCAATATTTCTAGCAAGCACTGGTTACTACAAAGCTACCAATGCGTTCAGCAGTGCTCGATAGGCTATTATGTTTCAGGCACAGCTTGTCTATCTTGCTCTCCTATGTGCCAGAACTGCTTTAACTCCACAGTATGCACACTATGCAGCCAAGCCTATCTGAATAATGGCTCATGCGTACTCGCCTGTCCTAATTTGACATACGCTGATGTAAACGGGAAGTGCTAAAGTTGCCAGCTGCCGTGTGCAAACTGCCTGTAAAAGACAGTTTGCAGCAGCTGCATTGAAGGGTATGTACTGTACCAACACTACTGCATAAAGATGTGTCCAAATCCTCTGTGGGCCAACAGACAATCTAGGAAGTGCTAGGCACAGTGTCCGGGCAGTCTCTACAAAATGGACGAAAGTAGGTAGTGTGTAGCTAGGTGTCCCTTCTACTACACAGGCCAGGGCTACTGTGTAAATCTCTGCGCATCTGGATTTGCAATTAACTCTACTCTGGGATGCTAGTTATGCAACAACGACAACTGCACTGACGCACCCACGTACAAGTCTGTCTATGTCACTACAAAGGGAATTATGTATATTGTGGTTATATTCTCGAAGCCCCTTGACAGCTACAAAGCAACTGACGACATGTTCACAACCAAAATATCCACGAAGACATTCATCGTCAAGTAGACCCAAACCACCGTCAGACGGCTGCTAAGTGCTAATGCCACTAAAGTAACTCAATCCAACAAATATTGCATCTGGTTTGAGTATCCCTCTGGCGAGATCCTAACTGCTTCTCTCGCCAAAACTACCATCAACAAACAGGCGTTGCTGCAGAGCAAGGGATATCCGCTTCAGAACACAGTTTCGGAAGCATAAGTAAAGTAATACCGAGCGCACCCTAATTCCCTGGTTAACGCTGGGATACCTATGGAGCTGATTGGGAGGATACTGAGCATAATCACTCTGGTCCTTGTTGGAATAAACCTGTGTCTGGACAACTGCAAGGCCACTGTCTACCTCACCGAAGCAGTTCAGATATTCTACTTTTTCAGTTACCTGGAAATCTGGTACAGTCCGCCTCTCTAGAATCTGCTAAAGGGCTTCTAACTTAGTGCCTTCCGATTCGACATGGACTTCGGCTTCGACATGCTGTTATGGGAGAGCCCTCCGAAAACTCTTTTGCTCTCCACCGATATCAACTTCTTCCGGAACTGTGCTCCGATTCTAATAGCAGCAGTTATTTTCTCTGTGGTGTGCTGCATTCTTAGAGTCTCTGCCATCTACAGCTAGACGTTCCAGTCCTGTAGACTCAGGCACTAACTCGTATGGAACCACCTGAACGACGGGTTCTGGCTGTTCGGACTTGGCCTAGGTCTTTTCTCCGTCTTCCAGCTTCTAGACACGAGAAGTTTAGGCTGCCTAATCTCGGCAGTCTTTTGTCTGCTACTAGTGGTGGCTGTGTTGCTGGCATTGGGATTTACAGCGATGAAGTGCATTTACAGTAAGAGCTTTAAGGAAAGGACATTCTTCTGGGCGCTAAAGATGGAAGGTTGCATCAACAGTCTTAGTCACATGCCTTCCCTTCTGATGATGGTGCGCAGAACCATTATTGTAGTGTCCGTGGGAACAGCGAGTTCCAGTCCCCTCTACTGTCTGTTCCTCACTCTCACTGTGAACCTGCTCATAATATCCAATATCGTTACTAACAAACAATACAAGAGGCACAACTGGCTGATTTTCTCAGTTGAGGTGATATTCGCTGTAATTGTCATTCTGCTAGGAGCACACTCTATTTTCACCCTCAAGCAGTAGCAGTCTGCAGCACTATGCTGGGTAATTGCATCTTTCGTGCTAATCAGCATTATGATCTTGTTGTGGATAGTGGGCTGCGAGACAGTGCTCAGAATCAGAAGCGTCCACGCTGCCAAGGAGCATTCTAAAGACCCCCAGCCCTAGAACAGTCCGCAAAGCCAATTAGGAAAGAGCAGCATTAAAGACGCAATATCTGTTCTAGATAAGTAGTCAAACGTAGTAAAGGACAAGTAAGTAAATAATTTTGCTGATTTACTGTTGGGAGGTGCGTTGTAAAACACGAATGGTAACATCTTTGCACAGGCTAAACCGCAGTCATAGCCAAGCGCACAAGAGTAGCTGATGAGTTAAAAACAACCTAAGCAGCCAAGTATTAATTTCATCCAGAAGAGCCCATTCGATAACAGTGACAGCGAGTCCCAGCAGTTTGATGCACCAGCCTAGTACTTGATAAGGCAATACAAGAGCCAAGCGAATAACTCAGACAGGAGAAAAAGCAGTATTTTAAATGTCTTTACCTTCGACGACGACGAGCAAAAGTCAAACATAGAAGACCAGTTATGATCAAATAGCAGTTTCTTCAAATAGTTGTTTTACTGAATAGAGTTAATATCCCAAATTACTTAAACTTACGATTATTATGTTGGGTTTGAATAATGCTCTATCCCTTCTTATGCCATTGTTGTAAGACCCTTGATTCATAAATATATTTGATTGCTTAAGGTTAGTTGGTTGCTAGTATCAACAATAAAGTTTGGTGTTTAATCTTGGAATGACCAGAATTTGTATTTAATCTGCATAGATCATACTCACATTCAGAACATCTGCGATAATGTTTGCAATATTTGGTAAAAGTTAGACTCAGCTATGTAAATATTTAAATCCCCAATCTCAACTATCAAGCAGCGAGATTCCTAAAATTGTATGCTATTAAAGCCTATTTTGGCTTTTATTAATAACTACATCGATGAGCAAACAAACAACCAACCAAGTTATATTCCATTCGGTGTCTATCTTGCATTTAAATTTTAATATGACCATCAATGTAGATCATCGTTATAGAATTATCTCCAAAAACTCTTTGAAGTCCAACTCCCCGTCTCCATTGGTGTCTGACATTGCGAATATGTCTCCTATGTACTTCTTCAGTGCTGCTACCTCGCTTTCCCTCTATTTATCCGACATGTCCATGCTGATATTGTACCTACATAGCGTGTCCTGTAGCTCATCCTGGGAAATAGTATTGGAGCCGTTCCGATCCAGGAAGTTGAATATCTCCAGGGTGTCCTGGATCAGTGCGTGTTTGTTCTCACAGCCCCTACATAGACGAGTCCTTACATAGCCATCAGAAAGATGAACTCTTCGGAATCTATTGTGCCACTCTGATTCTTGTCGATAATCTCAATCAGACCATTGATCTCCTCGTTGTTGAGGTGGTGTCCCAGAGCACTCAGGACTGTCTTCAGCTTCTGAATGAGATAGCAATTACATTCTTCTTAATAAATCCTTGCGAGTTCTTATCGAAGAGTCGGAATATCTCCCTGTACTCTTCGATTTGGGACTCTGTCAGATTCTAAAAAAGCATGATGGATTATTTTATGGAATATTCCAAACTACAGTATTTATAATGGAATTTCTGAGTTTATCTATAGTTATCTACAAGACTGAATATCACAATTAATTACCACTAATTGTATGTTGAACGTATCAGTAAATAGCTTTTAGGTTTACCAACTCTTATCAGTTCAAATTTATTTGAGACAAAACCGTTAGATAATTTGACAGACGATGCTTATCGCTGCAAACACCCTGTTTTAGACGTCTGAATGTATTCAGATTTTTAGAAGTGTCTAAATAAGCAGAATACAGTGCAGCGGTTGTCTAAATATGTTAATTCAAAGGCAGATACTCACTAGGCCGAAGCAATATAACATGGCGACTGGTATTCTAACTCAAGCACTGTAAATCAATCCCTAACACAACTTTCAGACCTTCGCAGAATACTTTAGTACCTGCTATTTTAATATATGGACTTAGCAAATACTTGAAATACATCCATAACGAGGAATAATGTTCGAAATAGCAATTAGTTTATTAGAGTCTCAAAATAATTTATCACCAGAAGCGATTGATTATTACAGCATAAATATTTAAATATATTCCAACGGTCGGCAGCCCAACCACGCACCGCCTGGTGCGAGGAGGGCTGTCTCATGACGGTCTGACCGTTTATCTAATCTATTTCAACGATTTCGAAGCTCATTATTCTAACTGTCCATTCTATGCAGCGAATTGCCTGATTTATCTGTTAGAATCGTTTGCCATAATATTAAACAGTCGCCAGATAATTCAGACGTATTATTTGTGACAGAAAAGTGTTACAAACAACTTCATAAATTATTATGGGTGTTGAAGAATTCAGTCATGTCGTTCAGCTAAACCCGAATAATTTTTTTCCTTCTAAAATATCGTGGGTTGATATATTTTCAACAGAAATAATACAACAGAGCTATCGCGAATGATAGCAGAGGGTGCCTAACTTTGCAGCACTAAGAATCGAAGCGCAGTATTCAGGTATGGCTAGCTTATGTTTGTTGAATAATTCCTTTTATCTTCTGCTTAACAAAGCTAAACAACATTTAAAACACGAAGGTATAGAAATCATTACAAGAGCATCACAAACCAATCAAACTTTTCTACTAAGTTCTTTATCATGAGAGAGTTGGCAGTCCTGTACTTTAGAATCATCAACAGCAATTTGTTTGTTGCTACTAAATCCCTTCTAATCTATACCTTGATCCAACTGGTCGATATTGCTTCCTAAATGCTTGAGAGAGTGCCCTTTTTGAGATTTTTGAGAATGGATCTTACACATTTCAGGCGCTGAGCTGACTCCTCACACTTTATGTTGGTTTTGCTTTTCGCTTGAAGTTCTTTCTCGATTTAGACAAATATTTTGGACACAATCTTAGAAAAAAAGTAGGACAGATTATTCAGGGAAGAACACTTCTTACTCTTGAACTTTTCGGCGCATTTCTTGTGTTCTGCATCTACGTACTCTCTTATGTATTCCAAAGTTGCAGTACCCTCTTCCAATCTTCTTATGGCTTCTTCATAGTTTCCTTGAATCTGAATCTTTTACTAATTCCATGTAGTTATGGGAGGAGCCTTTTGCCAGGGCATTCTTTGTAGCACCTCAATACTTTAGAGCAATATTTTGGCTACCATTGGGTCTTTTCGGATGGACATGATGAGGTCCACCATGAGGTGCCCTGACTGTAGGAGTCTCTCAAATAGAGGACGCAAAAATTGGCTCAGGGAAGAGACGAGCAGCTCATGAAGTTAGTAAACTTTGTTTATTTCTGTGAGTTTGTCAAAAAATACCTTCACTTGTTCCTCAGCATGGAACAGATCCCCAGAAGCTATTGCCATGCCTTTGAGAATCGATTTTACCAGCTTAGTTTGGTTGGTCCTTTTAATCCTAGCAACTTCGGTCAATCTTTAGGGGCTGTCATATAGAAGTTGATCATTCAACTATCGAGACAAAAGTTACTCCGAAAGAGCACGATATTCCTGGAAGGATTGGTCAGGGGAAAACTAGCCACTTTGAAACAGAAGTAGGATTTTATCAAAGATTCGTTTTTGGTACTCATTGACTAGGAAAATTTTCCTCCTAGGATGGGTATCAAATTAAATAATATCATTCTGTTTATCTTGAAAGTTTTATGCTAGGGGTGTAGGATCTGTGTTGTTCATAAAGTTTTAATCATGCCCTAGTGAGTGTATCTAAATTAAATAAAACGTACGTAATTGGCCTAGGCAATAGGTTTGGGCTGACCTATATATTGATCCAAATCTTCGTATTTGACAACAATCGAACCTGAATTAATTTATTCTGAGGCAGGCGTTCCCGATGAAAGATTTGTCCAATCCGTTAGTTATTCAATGCTTTCAAGCGGAGGTGGGTCTATGTTGTGAATTTCCATAGACAGACTGCCAGAATCGTCTTATAACGTGGAGAAGGGGTTCCTAAACTCTTAGAGCTGGCTCTTAAAGTTCATAGTTAAATTATTGAATATCCGATCTAAACCCATAAACCCAGGATATTTAAGGCACAACTCTACTGATTATCGTCAAAGGTGATCTGAACCTTCTCTTATGCCTATTTAACTGATTCCTTGTGTGCTTAGGAACAGAAAACAACATTTGAAGTCTATTTTATCTTGATTTTTGGTTTGTCATCGGTACTTAACTATCATAGAATAGGGATGTCAGTTAGCAATATGCTTTAGCGTCGATTGAGTTCGATAGTAGCAGAGAATATTTATTTTCCTAGGCTTCTAGCCAATTCGAATTATGATTCTTGATAGATACGAAGACATTAATCATAGATCTGGCACACTGAGGTAGCATATCCCCAATAGCCTTGTAAGAGACTCAGTTTAAACAACCAACTTTTGGAAATTCTATGATGCACTTCTGAGTGATAAATGACTGTAAATGGTACAACACTTTAAGGACATACTTGTTGCCTCTATCTAACTTAAATAACTTAGTTATCTTTGTAATGGCTAAACCAGTCCAACTTTTACTATTAAATATGAGAACTAAAAAAATAAAGAGTTAGAAGAGTCAGCAAGAGTTAGGTCCTGCTAATTTGGGTTGTAACGAGTCAGATAAAGCTTATGCAGCAGTAAACAAATCATAATGCAATAGTTCTGAAGATGGTTTAGAAAAATACTCACAGGCTTCAGAGAAAGTATGAAGATGCAACTTCTTTTTTTGAGTCCTGATATTAGTAAAATGTTTATGAGTGCTGATACCCCATCCAATTCAAACATTCTAACTAAAAATAAATGAATAACACCACTTGAGACTGGTTGTACCAATGATGGTGTCAAGCCCTTGATGTTCGTAAGTTAAGTATAACTTGTAAAAGTAACGCACAACAGTGTTTCTTAAAGTATTTGTAAATGGTTATAAAAAGTATCGTATTTCGAAGTAGGGTCCTGAGTTAATAATATTCTTTGTTATAAATAAATACACTGCAGTC
>JAOXNN020241447.1:0-10419 GCA_028571205.2 Hydropsyche betteni
TATAAATACCTTAAAACCATCACCATTCACAGAACTGTCTGATCTAAAAAGCACTTTCATCGTATTCGAAGTAGAATTCATTTCTTTCGGCATTTCTCGTCCACAAAACTTACCAATTGATGTCCATTCGCTACCGATACCGTCGAATACCTATGAAAATAATAATAACGCAATAAAGCGATTTCTTTACTTTTCGTCCGAATTCAATAAAATTCAATAAAATCAATAAATTCAATAAAATCACCTCGACAAAATCTTTAGTGCAATTATTCGATTTTTCTAAAGAAAAGCGATTCTCGAAAAACAATGTCACCCGATATCCAGGTAACGCGACTATTTCCCAAATGCATTCTTCATTTTCTCCATAGTTCGATGGGAAACGCGGTGTGGAGAAATCTTTTTTGTTTTTTATTATACCTCCGCAACCTGAAATTTTTTCGACAATCTAAATCAAAATCATTTTTAGATAAAAAAAATCAGGATTTTTTATATTTTCTACAACTCGCCTTGGGTCTTTGAAATAATTTCGATGTCAAGCTTAGTCTCGTTATAATAACGTTCAGAATGATATTCAATACGCATTCCAGCACCCAAAGGTTTCAAAATGGTTGAAGTTACGTTTGTCGAACAAAAAGCAGTTATAGGACTTATCATTATTATGTTGCTTCGGAACCAGACGTATTCTTCCTCGCATGGTCCCGTTAACTTCACATTTTTCGTATTCACCTAAATAAAATTATCATTCAAATTGAATTCATAAAAAAAGTCTAATCTCACGTTATTTAAATTTACTTTAAGTGTTCCTCCAAGTGGCGGCATCAACACCCAAACACAATCAATTGATCCGTTGATGATTGCTGGAATTTTCAATTCGTATCCGCTGTCTACGTTATTAATAGTTCCACCGCATGGTAAAGTTTGATAAGTTATTGAGTAACTGGCAGTTCCCGTGCCATCTAAAATCTGTGGACATCAATAATTTATGATGATACAGATAACTTGTGTGAATAATGAAAACGAATGTGCGATAAGTACACGAAAGTATTACCGACAACTTCGTCATGGGGTGAGCCGCTCTGACAATTATGGGTGTTGAATAATTTCCGCAAAAGTCTTGAATTGACAGTGGTATTCCAGCTAATTAAAAAATAACATGATATAATATATGACAGCAATAAATATGATATTATTACTCTTTAGATATCAATTATTTAATTAGGTCAGTGCAAAAATTTTATCGCATTTTCTTAACAAACATTGTATTTTGAAACTAAACCGATACGATGCAGATACCGTACTTTTTTATTGTTTTTCTTAATCCTGTCTTCAACACGATCTGTTTATTAGTATAAGATTTAAAAACGTGATATATTAAATGTGAAATCAAAAAAATTTCAAAGTTAACCTCAAAAGTTTTGATGAATGACCTGAACAAAACTAAACTTACTGTGTTGATAAAGGCAAAGGTTCTATAAATTGCAAAACAGTTAATATGTAACTATTGCATTATATAAATCACATTAGTTAATGAATATTCGTTATTCATATCGGATTCAAATTATCATTGATTTGATTGCTAAAATAAACTCACGCGAAGACACCGATATTCTTGATGCCCCAAATTTGCAAGAATAGCCAGTCTTTTGCCCGATGGCTACATTCTTCATCGTCAAAGTCAGCGTGGAATCAGTGATGAGAGGTGTCACCATGGACATAGTAGGCATATTTAGGTTATCCATAGGATTGTGAATATATTCACAATAGTAAGGCACTGGAGGAATGCCTTCGCGCGAATTGTACGCAGGTGGTTCTATCGCACCAGTTGGCAACGAAAACTCTCCATCACATACTATATAAATATAATAAATTTAAAAAAATAATTAAATGAAATTTTTATGTGTGCATGAGTGTTCTTACGCGATTCTTTTTCAGATGTGTAATGAGCCCTAAATTGATTGGTGGGCACACTTCTCGACCAGTAGTAAACCATCATTTTGTTATCAGAAGATTCGACTAAGGTGTTTCCTCCAGAAAAGTTAGCTTTTATGATCGATATGAATTCAAAATCGTTGTAAAACTGAAAAACATAATAAATTCCGTTGCATATCCAACATCAACACGAATTATAATGTATGTTTGTATCTGTAAAAAATTGGATTAAAACTCACAGCAATACTCAAGTCAAATTGATGAATTTTATAATTTTCTGGAAGCCCACCCAGAACATCGAGCGTAACTCGCCTGCCTTTCGGCACCCTAATTCTCCAATTACAGAAGCGACTGAACAAATTTGACGATCTGAAACTGGGCCCAAACAAAAATCCTTCGGGAGTTATTAACGTACCGCCACATGCTGAAAAATGAAATGGTATCCGTAAAATAACACATTGTTCGATCAAAAAAAAAATATATATATATAGATAACTTACTGCTCAAAGAACTATTGAATGTGACAAGTAAGTTGTAATGGAATCCTCTCATCGTTTGCTTGCTTATAAAAAGTTTTAATATTGCATGTTCCGACATTGTTCTAACGGATAGTTGCTTGTCCAGTGTACAAATTCGATCCGTCAAGCTGTAACCTTTAATCGTTTTTATGTAACGAATGCTGATTTAAAAAATAAAAAAATAAAATAATAGTCAAATCAATAACTCACTAGAGTCATTAACAGGTATTACGTCCATGATTTGAAAATAAGACGATGTACAATTAGAACTAAAAGGTATTTCTAATTCTCGAATGTTGACCCACAAACTGTGACTTGTTGCGCCGATTATAGTCCATTCACACAAAACATCTGACTTTTGATTCATTATAGGAAGGTTTTTCGGCAAAGAAATGGAACCAGAGCTCGCATGGATTGTCCCGCCGCAAATGTCTAAAAAAATGAATTTGATGTTAAAAAGTTGATTGATAAATGGTTTTTATCCGATATGTAATCTAACCAATGGATATTGTAGCTTTAAAACCATTTTTCGGTTCGTCCAAATCTGTTATAAAACTTATGTACACTATGTTGTTTGTTGTTTTTAGCGTAGGTGGATTTTTAGAGCAAAACTTTCCCAACGATTCAGATAATTCTGTACCGCCATCGCGTACTTCTACAGATTCTTTAGTACAACTGAATTTAAAGAAATTTCATTTTTAATACTTGAAAAATAATTAAAATAAAACGATATTTGAACATTTACTCACTCCGTGGACAAGGTAAGATCAAATCTCTCTATGAAATGTACTTTGATCCTTTCACCGATTGGAGCCATTATCGTCCATGTACACATCGTATATGGGGAGGGTATATTTGGATAATTTGGAGACGAAATATTTATTTCTTTTTGATCTTCAGTGAGTGTCAATCTATAGTCGCACGATATTGACTTTTCATTATATTGCAATTTGAAAGTACTCTGCAATTGATATTTTCAGTTATTTACATCTGTTTTCAGATCAACCAAAACGCAAACAAATACCTTAGGAAGTTGAGAAAATCGCATCGTTGTGCTATATTTAACGTACAAATAATTACTGATAGTTTCGAGAGGCTCCGAAGGCTTTTCGTTGCCGCAATACTTTCCTTTTCCTAAAATCGGCGAATCGCTCGACGCCCCATTGCGCACCTAAAACATATAAAATATGAAACATCTTTTTATTTATTTATTTTTTAATTTAAAATCATCATACCATGACGTAGTTTGTGCACACACCCGAATCAGTATTCGTAATGTTCATATCGAGGAAATGAAGTTGTATAGTACGACCTGGTCTGACTTTAACACTCCATTCGCAAGTAAATGGTTGGCTTATTCCTCTGTATATATTAAAATTTGAGACGTTTGGGAATGATGGTGTTAAAACACCATCGAGTGTGGTCACGTTTCCTCCACAGCCTAAAAGTAATATAAAGTGAATTCGAGTTGTTCAGTGTAAGCAAAAATTTAAAGGATTCAAAATACCTGCGTATACAAGAGCTGAAAAACTTGCAGAACGCTTGAAGTATAATTCGAGGTCTACGTTTAGTCGGTTTCCAGCATCGTATGTTTTTTTTGTCGCATCTGGACTACAGACTTCAGCTATTTGCTCCATTGTATCAGGCTTGTGTTTCCAACCCGATAATAATTTTATCTATAATGGATATTGTATTATGTAAATAGATTTTGTTTTAGAAAAAAAATTCAGATATCAACGTACTCTGTCCATCATGCATTCGTCTCTAGGGAAATTATTCATTGTGACCAATCGGATGCTAAGACGGTGATGAGAATCGGTTTCGAATTTCCATAAGCATCGGATATAACTATCTGTTTTATTTTGTGGAGAATCAATTGTGTATACAGTGTCCGGAGGTACAAAGATGATTGGATCACTTTCTTTACTGCATACATTTTCATCTAAATAATTGAAAATTTATTGTTTTTTCTATTTGAGAAATTATTACACATTAGTATCTTACCTTTAACTATTTCTTGTGGTGGCTTAACTTCAATACTGGTCCATTCGAGCTTGAACCTGGATCCGAGAACTCCGTTTGAACTCCAGGTAATGTAAATTATATTAGAAGCACTTTCTACTGGTTCTGGTACATTATATCCACAAGCTGTCGCTATAACTCTATTTTTTTCAGAGTAACCATCGTGAACCTGAAAAATATAACAGATTTTTTTATAACAACCAATGGAAAACAGAGTGTTTTCTAATATGATTGGAAATAAATTAAGGTGAATTACGATACATTAAATTTTAACTTACGTAAATACTGTTTAATTCATCACATTCGTCTAATGAAGCCATAAATATTTCTTTGAATGTGACTCGTATTTTGGAACCGAAAGGAACGTTTATCCTCCAAAAGAAATCATCTCGCTGTATTGTTTTCTCAAATGTTTTTGGATACATTGGGTTGGTCACAGTGCCCGAATTGCCGAATATCTCATTGCCATGCACTGTAAAAAAAATTGTGTCAGTCATAAATTAATAAAAATTAAATTAAAAATACAAATTTGCCTTTACAGTATGAATAATCTATTAGAAATCCTTTTGAAGCGCCATCACTATCAGCGCGAAATTTCACCCATACATTATTTCCGACCGTGTTATTTGTAGGGATTTCGTTTCCGCAATAAATACCTATAAAATCAAAGCCGGTAATTAAAACAAAATATGATTGTTTATTGGAAACAAAGCGATGCTTTTACCCAAAATTTTTCCGGCGCCATTTTCTTCTCTCACTTCTAAATAGTCTTGGTCGCAATTATCGGAAACCGCAACATCGAATTCAACGAATGTCAACATTATTCTATTACCTGTTGATAATTAATATTCAATAATTAAAATATATTCTCTATTTGAATATTCATTAATATAATACACACCTGGAGATGGCAACAATCTCCAAATGCATTCTGCGTTAGGCGGATATAAATTGGGATACATAGGAGATGAAAACGATCCATGTTCGGATAAAAGATCACCGCCACAAGCTAAAACCGAAAGAACAAAAATGTTACGTGATTTTCGGATTACACCGAAAATGAAATTTCTGAAAATCATTTCAAACCAGTTGACATGACGCTGTAATGGGCCTCGAACGTCTTTAATGTTTCCCCAGAATTTACGAGTTCGAAAGTAATTGCATTACTGCCGCTGACTATTGTAGGTGGTGATTTGTTATCGCAAATTTCTCGAACCAAAGGTGCTTTATTTGATTCGCCGTTAAAAACCTGGTGATTTTAATTTTTTTACGTTAAAAACAAACACATATTTTATAAGAACCAATTTTACTCACTGATATTTTCATCTTATCGCAATAAGAACTAATTCTTGGCGATGTTGAATCAGTCAACTTCAAATATCTGAACGTCAACGAAATTTTTTTTCCTGTAAACCGCATCGCATATTTTATTTCAAATATTATTATGAATCGAACTTACATAGATATTTAACTGACCTGGTTCATCAGCGATGATGGTCCACGTGCATGTGTTATATCTTTGGAATAAAAGCAAGTTGGATTCTATTTTAATGATGCCCTCAGTTTTTGCATTTATAATACTACCACATGTCTGAAATTGTATTAAGAGACTAATTATTATATTTTTTACATATTGTTGTATTTAAAAGTATTTTTTTCATGACACAAGTTTATTCAACATCTAATTGATTGTATGAATGAAAATCGTATAATAATATTTGTGTGTTATACTGGTGAAAACTGTTTTACCGTTGAATATGTAGCTTTGAATCCTTTTGCGTATCCAATGGTCGTTATCATCTCCACAAGCATCTTATTTGATTTGGAAATGTATGAAGTTTTGTTCAATTTATTACCACAGAGATTTTTTACAATGACATTATCAGAAAGTGGTTGGTTTCCGTCGTATATCTGAAATATTAAATTGCTGATGGTAATCATGCGTTTGAAGAAATTCAAACACAAAATAACACGTTATAATAATAATATTGATTACGTTCACGGAATCTGAACATATGATATTATCTCCGGAATCATCAAGATCAAAATCATCAAACTCAAGAAATATTCGTTGATCTTTCATTGTTTTGATTTCCCAAAAACAATGTGTATTCATTGCATAATTTTTGGGATAATTCATCGAAGTTATAGTACCGAATATGTTCATATATTTTCCTCCGCATTCTATATAAAAAAACTATTTTGTTTAATATAATTATAATAATGATTTTTAGTTTAGATATAATATAATATAAATACTGTGAATATATTAATATTAATAAAATTTTAAAATAATAATTCTAATGGATATAAATATTACTCACTTATACATTTACATAAAAAAATATTTACATTATATCATATTTTGAAATTCATATAATACACCCGGGCCTCGTATAACACGATTTTATATTACACGGATGTATAAATTGTGGCATATTTTTATTCAACACGCTTTATATAACACGATTTCAGGAAAAAATTAATATGTTTGATTTGTACGTTTATGAAATGTGCCATGACATTAAATTAGTTTTTTTTTTGTATTGAAAACGATCCAATAATAGAAAGAAGTTCGAAATTCAAGAGGAAATTACAATAAATTTTGGAACCTTATAAGGAAATACGTAAAGATTTATACGCTAAAAAAAGACAATCGCTTATTTCCGAATTTTCGAAGACTAAAACCACAAGAAATCCAAAGTTCTCCGATGATGAAAACTTACGACGGATCTCGAAAAATAGTAAAACATATAGAATTCTAAGTGATAGCGATGATGAATGAATACTATATTATATTATTGAAGTTTTTTTCAATAAATACATAAATGTATATTTGTTCATTTAAAAAATTAAAGTACATATTTATATGAACAATTTATGATTTTTTTTTGGAACGCGAACCCTAATTTTGTATGAACTTCAAACCTTGTATAACACGGATTTGCATTACACGAGGTTTTTGTGGAACCATATGACCGTGTTATACGAGGCCCGGGTGTATACTATTGTGACAACTTTACTTGTGTGGTTAAAATCAAAAGATAAAAAATGAAAAAAATAAATAAGCCAATGGAGCTCAGCAAAAAGTTAAAAAATCGGACATTGGAATAACAATATGAATACCTTTGCGAGTTTTGAAGCAAAGATGAGCTTAAAGTTTAAAGATTTTTCTTAACTTGAGTCCCACTTAAAATTATAAATATAAAATAAAAACGAAAACTTACTGCTTTCCACCGAATTATATATTGCCTTGAATCCTCGACCCGAGTACCTTTCATCGGAATTGAAGATCACGTGCATATACCTCCCCGAGGATATGACTTCGATGCCAGTCACTTTCTCATTACACAATGTAGTAAGGATCAATGATTCAATGTCCTGACCATCATAGACGGTCACATAATCAGAGCAGCTTGCGTCCCCGTTGAACTCGGTGACGGACAATTTGACAGATTTGCCTGGTTCTACTTCTATCGTCCATCGGCACTCGGTATTCACCGGGTACTTATTCGGGTACCCTGGTGTCTCAATTAAGCCAAAAGGACGCCTCAAATAGCTGCCGCATCCTGGAAATTTCGACAAGAACAAATTTCGTTTATAGTTACTATTTTAAACGAATACAGTATTATTTTACTATTTTTTAACAAAATGATCATCTTAACCAATTCAGATGGAAATAAGTCACCGATATAAACAGGTAATGAAAATGTTTACTCACCAACTATGTTCCATTCAAGTCGAAATCCTGAATATTGTAAATATTCATCAGTTTTAAAGTTGACGAAAGCCACATTTCCCGTTGTTGTATATCTAGGCGGAGTTTTGTCGCCACAATAACGACGATCATTTGAATGTTGTGTCGAACCATCTCTTAGCTAAAGATGTAACGAAATATAAAATATTGACAAAACGATAAATAATTTTCCAATATCTGAACATTTCACTTTTCGAACCTCGACAAAATCAAAAGTGCAGTTATTGTCGATTGTAATTTTTTTGACAATTTGGACGAGGTCATCCACATGAATTCCATTCTCGCTAATAGATGGAAAAGTATCGAACCGATATTTTTCAAGTAAAAAATGGCTGAATGTTATATTTATTCTGTTCCCTTTCGGCACAGTTATTTTCCAGGTGCAATTGAAATCACTCGGATATTCGTTCGGGAAATTGGGACTCTCGATAACTCCTGTGTATCCAGTTATGTTGTCGTTGCATACTGTGTACAAAAATAGTCATAGTTTTCATTTTCATTGATTTTTATGTACAACACAAAAGTAACAATATACTTGTTAAGTAATTCATTATGAATCCGGCACCAGCTAGAGAAATGTCCGAACGGAACTTGACGAAAACATGATTTGAAGACGATATGATGTGCGTGGGTATTGGAGATGTACAAAACTTTCCAAGAGATCTTGTTTCTGTATCGATACTATCAAATATCTGAAACAAAAGTTTCCTAGTATGAAATTTTATACCAATAAATTTAAATGAATTGTGTAACATTCAGTATCAATAGATAATTGTATTTATAATATTAGTATATTAGAGTAATCTTTATATTATTCATACCTCAATATAGTCGAAAAAACATTGTTTCTCTAAATCTAATACAGTAAACATAAAACTCAATCGGGAACCGAGACTTGTAGAAATTTTCCAATAGCACTCCACATTATTACCATAAGGCTGTGGATAATTTGGCGAAGTGATGGCGCCCATGAAACTAGTTAATACACCTCCGCATCCTGTTGATGATAATATCAATTTCAATTTCGATAGAAAATTATGTGATTTTTAATACGATTGTTAATGTCGAATATGATATACCAGTTGCTGTACTTTCCCAAGTAACATGAAAACCGTCACTGTTTTTTGTTCTATCTGAATGGAACCGTAAATACAAGGTGTTACTAATGGAAGGAATTCTTTTTGGTACCGTTTCGCCACAATATTTTCCAATCAGTGGAGCGTCCTGAAAACCTCCATTCCTAAATAAAGACGATACCATTAATTTCAGATACGATTAATCGATTTTGACTCTTTATTATGTCGTTTCAACCTTATTTCTAAATAATCAGCATTACACTCATAAAAACTTTCTAATGAAAATGTTGTAAAATTCAGTTGAATTTGTTGGCCCTCTGGAACTTGAATAGTCCAAATACAATCCTTATTATTTGGATATGGGTCAGGCCATCCCGGTGAAGTAATCGATCCGTAACTTGATAAATAATATCCACCGCATTCTGAAAATTGTCCAATTATTATTATTATTATTATAGAATTTAATATAAATGAACGTAAAAATCAAAAATCCAAAAATGAACGAAAATTTCAAAAAACAAGAAAATCATTCAAAATATAATTAAATATAATCCCTTCGAATTCATATCTACCTGTTTTTTGGTCGATCGCGAAATATGACAGGGAAAATTGATTATTTTCTCTGCCGATTTTTGAGAACATTGTTATGTTTAATTTATCAGATGAACTTGTTAAATATGGTGGAAGTGTATTACCGCAGTACCTTGAGAAAAATCATAATGTGGTAAATGTATTTTTTATTCTTAAAAGTAATTTTAACTCACTTTCCTAAAAATTCGCCATTGCCATTAATTTCTACATAACTGTCATCGCAGTTCCAAGAGAAATCAATATAAAAGGATATCCACTGTAGCTGGATCGAGAAACCAGGTAATATTATGATCCAACTACAAGAAATATATTCATTTATCAAATCGTCCATTGCCGACCACTGGATGGTACCAGTTTTATTTATTAAAATGGCACCACACGCTTCTATAAGATTTAAAAAAAAGGGTCAAATGACCTAATATTGATTATATGAATTAAATTGAATCTTACTAACAAGGGGAGGGCACGAGGTTGACGGCTCTGAATTGAATGAAATTTTGTAGAATGATAGTTTACCCTCACGGTA
>JAOXNN020241478.1:0-10418 GCA_028571205.2 Hydropsyche betteni
ACCAACAGGACTTTCTTTCTTTGGTTAATTTATCAATATTTCTACAACAAGCAATCGTAGAATCAAGGCAAAAATAGTGCTGCAGGCGAAAATTTTTTTCAAACGTCTTATTGTTAGTCAATCAAATTATATCACCGTAAACAAACAAACAATCAATTTACACACTTTCTTTGGTTTATTTTTTTAATATTTTCACCAATTTTTTTCGAATATTCAGAAAAGTAACTACAATTAAATATAATATATTAACCAGAAAAATGGAACGAATCAAAAAATTTTACGAAAACGACGGGACGAACGCAAGACACGATAAAAACGGGACTGTCCCGGTGAAAAAGGGACGTATAGTCAGTCTAGGATGATATTATGAATGGTTTAATAGTAACATGTTACAAATAGAGATATGTTTTTTGTTGATATTTTTGTGTATAAGTTTAAATAACAAATATATAATCTCTCTTTGTAATACCCGACGTGAAAGCTCAACTACAATAGGTTTGTTATAAACTTTCTGCAGTTGAAAACGAGTAAAGTTTGCAAATTGGAATAATATGAATTTGAAATTACAAAGTTGCCCTATATGTTAAATTCATCACGATTTTTATATAATATTGCGTAAGGTTTTATAAGATTTAAAATTAATCAAAATAAAAAAATCGAAGATTAGCATATAAAATTTATCCCATATATACGCTATTGATAATCACTAATAGCAAATTTATCTGAAGCTGAATATTTAAAATATAAAATTTATCCCATATATGCGCTACTGATAATCACTAATGGCAAATTTATCTGAAGCTGAATATTTAAAACGTGCAAAATGGATGCTTCCGAAAAACTTTTGTGTGATGTCGGAAAATATGCCGAATTTGAATATTTTCATCGAATCGATGCAAATTCTTCGCATTTGGAACGAGTTCTGAATAAATTCATGGTTTATATGAGTTTTGTGCTTATTTTTCATACAAATCAACACATGATATCGAGTTGCGATTATATAAATTCATTAAAAATTTAATCAAAATGTATCATTCACATTTGAATTGTAAATAAAATTTTAAAAAATAAGCATTCGAAAAGATTGAAGATGAGAGGATCAAATTAAATTACGACATGTCATGTTTGGAAAGAAATGTACTGGGCAATGTTGAATCGCAACTCACGTTTAATTTTTCACTTTTTCGTTAAATTTTCGTCCCCAAAAAAATGCAAATGTATATAAATTCCGTTGTATCCCGCCTCAACGGTTTAATTGCTTTGTGAGACGACTGTTGAAAGGTAAAGTGATGTCCTCGTTAAATTTACGGTGTCACCGTATTACGGTTTGCAGATGATGTCGTAAAAAATGTTAAAGGACGTCGCAAAAATACGTGTACGTCGTGCGAATGGAATAAATGGAAAGTATCAAATTTAGTTAAAACATTTACGAGATTGAAATATATGTATTTAAATCAAATCAAATGTTTTAATACATTTAATTTATCGTTAAAAAGACTAAAAATAATTTAAAAATCTCGATATTCAAGTTTAATAATAACAATTTAATATTAATATTTCTTGTAGATAACACAACAAAGTAGTGATAGTACGCAGAACCTAAACTCTCGTACAAGAAACATGAGATACAAATCGTAAATGTGAATAATGGATTATTGTAATTCATCTGCGGCAATTGGTACGTGTAAGTTAAGTCAAATGTGTAATATCATGCACTGTTTCCATTGGTTTAGCGAACATAAACATAAAACTGTGGCTCGGGCTTTTAACTAAACTCCTAACGTGTATGAACATATATTTATATGCATATATCCTTTTTGGCGTTTGTATATGTACATGCGGATGTTTGTCATTTCGTATATACGAATTTCGTGAATATTTTTTATACCCATATTGACTCAAATAAATATGGTTTTGCTCGTATCGGTTTGATGTTTCGGATGTATATTTTTTGATTTGTATTTGAATCAACATACACCCGGATTACTTAAAGTTAAATAGAATCCTACAATTTACATTCGATAAATATCGAAGCACATTTTAAAAATACAACCTCTTAAGCTCGTATGGTTTATAATGCCAATTATTTGTTATTTACATTTTTCAAAAATCATCACACCATACGATCCGACAACATATTACGCATGATCAACCGTCAGGCTTCGAAATAATTTCAATGAAAAACTGCAGAGCCTTCAATCAATCAAATTAAACAAATTTACATCTCCCGAAATTTAACAGGACTCAATTTGCTCATTTAATCGAATACGTCCTACAACTTTTTGATATCTTTTTCGCACGAAAGCCGTCGAACCTTTGAATTTTTAGAGATGTATCACCGAAAAAATGTTTTTTTTTGTTGTAAAGCATGTAATAAAATAATACATCCCACACGTTCCATTGTTGAGAAATATTTATGTTTTAATTTACAAAAGGCGGTCCGAAAATGGAGGTCGGATTTCCGATAGCGTTGACCGTTCACCTTTGTTCCGATTCAGATTAAATCGGGATTTTTTCAGATCCGATACTTTATGTGATCGTTCGTTTTTTTTCATTTACTTTTTAGCTATCGCACGTTTGAAACGAAATTGACATAGCTTGAAAAAATGCAAATTTTACATTGGCAGCGAATATGAAAACATCAAATATCATATATCGAAAAAAATTTCAATGATTAATTTTTTAAGATCATTGTAATAAATTATCATTGAAAAACCATTGACAAATGTAAAATAAAGTAATTTCAATTAAATTATTATAATCGTCAATTTGTTTTATACTTTTTGTGGGTATGCTATGTCGTTCCATTGATTTATTTATTTATTTCCACTTTATTTAATCTGGCTCGATTTTTTTTTGTAGAAAGCGTATCCATTTGATTCGTTGTTTCGTGAATAATTTACGCGGCCGTGTGTTTGATTAGAACCGTAAGTCGAATCGATCGGATTCATTCCACTTTCGAATAGAAATAAAACACTCGCAACGAAATAAAGAAAATGGGTAGGATCCCCGACTAGATTGCTTTTTTTTAATAGAGGACACACCCGTTTCAGCATTAAGTAAGTGCATTTAAAAATAACCCCTTAAAAAAACGAGCTGTTTCCGATATCACATTCCGCAATGTTTATCACGAAATTAAACGATCGACGTAAAATATTTTCTTTGTTATATTTAACTTTCGCATAATATTCAAATATGATTTACATATAAGGCTAGCGCGTTAATACGACAACACTTCGGAAACTCGAATATGCTCACTTTGCGAAATAGGACGCTTCCATATACAAGGTGAGGACGGTGGTAATAATTTAGACATTTTTCGGTCCATTTCTGGGGTCGATCGGTGTCGCTTTTCGATAACCTTTTCCCAAACTAACTCGCATATCAAACGAAGGACGAGCAGTTGTCCTTTTCGCCTTCCAGCCCATCTCCTTGGTTCTTGTGGGTCCGATAAGAGGCGGCCGGGTCCTTTTTTGGAGGATTCGAAAAAATTCGGGTTGGACGGATACCAGAGATGCGAAAATTTCGGATTCGATAAAGCGTGACGGCGACGATGGTGTACACTTACTGATGGTGAATCTATAGGAATGTGTTCTGCTTGAAGTTTTATTATTATTATTTTTTTTTATTTCGATGTTTCGGTTTAGTTGGATGGGTTTCAAAAGGGAAATGTATGTTGAATAATTCGGTTCGTATTTCCGTCTCGTTATTTTGTAAATCTACGATTTTCATTAATGTATTTTGTTGAATATAAATATATATTTTACAATTGGAAATGGAAAATTTTCAATTTCAGAGATTTTTTAGATTTGTTCAAATATTTATTTAGCGATTGATCAACTTGCAGCACGAGTAAAGTATATTTTTCAGCACTCTACTTCGATACGTCAATTTTATTCAAAACGATACTCAATATTTCCGAACATTTTAATTTACGCTTTACTTCGAATTCACAGAGCTCATGCTCTGAAAAATTTTTAAAGATAAACAACGTTTTATTTACACCACCCCGCCCCGATGTCCTACGAATTTCGAAATCTACTTTGGTAGATTTTACATACACTCGGATCCAATTTACGATATTACACATATGAATATATGTATAAAGAGGTCACAGACGGATTAGACGGTAGGCTGCCCTAACACCTGTAATTATATAGCGGCAATAATCCACTAACTCCGATTAATACGGACGAAAAGCCGGTCAAATTTTATGGTTGTGTAAAATGGATCACTTGTTCCCGATTCGAAGCGATTTTAATGCATTTTTCGCGTTTTAATTTGCAAATTTCCGAACGATAAATTTCTAGTAGTCATGTATTGATCATGTCCGAGACCCAAAGTGGATACGTTAAAAAAAATTTACAAAGTTTTATGATTGGATTTGTAACTTTCATATTCCAGTGGGAAATTCTGGTAACTTCGTATAATTAATTTTATCGGTCGTTAAAAAAAATATGTTTGAAAGATATTATAATATACATTTGAATATGTATACATTTTTTTCTTATATTTATTAATTAGAAAATTTTAATACTCATCAATATTCATTGTAGAAAATAATCTCAAAAAAATAGACACCTGTTTCTTTTGAGCTCGAAATACGTAGCGAAAGCAATTATATTTCATGGTTCCTTTGTTGCTGCTGCAATATTATATTTTTTGATGGCCATGTACCATGGTTCTTTGTCAATACAAACATAACAACATAATGATGTTGATGACGTATTTATGAGTTTATTGATTTCAGGTTGTAAACTATGCTTTTGAGCAGGAGACATCCCGGAACTACTTGAAAGGTTCTTGCGGATTTCAAATAAAAAAATATATCTTGGTGTTTATTTAATGAAATAGTTTTTTGTATGATATTGAATCGGTTGTTTTTTTTGTTTCAAAGTATCACGATGCGATTTGTTTTTTAAGCGCATATGATTCAGAATTTATCAATGGTCTTACAATGGACAAGGGTACATGACATATTTTTGAATATGGTACTATCACTATACAAACAAATTGTCGTGTGATACATTTGTAAAATATTGATATAAAAACTAGAGTGAATACACTTTAGATATCGTCTTTGTTTTAATTGAGGTCAGAATCTTAATGGTCCTAGCGTAAACATATGATTGCTGGTTCTCTTATTGAATATTCGTTGTATGATTTCAATTATTTTCATGTTTGCGAAATTTTACCACGTTACGAAAATTTACATTATTTTCAGTCACAATTACGAAAATACATTGAAAAATATGCCTAATGTAATATGTGAAAAACAAGTATTCAAGTAAATATTTAAGATACGAAACACTAATATATTTCATAATAAATCTCACGAAAAAAAGAACTGACATCGATATTTCACGTGAAAAAAAACATACGAAATTGACGATAAATATTAAAGAGGATCTCGGCGAAGAAAAATGGCGCATCAAAAGGATCATCATTGATCAATTGTTTTACACACCATAAAGTTCAACCGTGCATCAATATAAAGTGAGTCTACACCCATCGCAAAAAGTTGAAAGCGATCCCCATTTTTTTGAAACGTGTATTTTGGTCGGCCATTTTTCATACATTTTACATGAATGTCGGCTGCTACGTTTTAATTCAGGTCGCGACGCTTCGCATGCATAAATTCGAGCGTAAAAGAGAAAACTGTCCCTTTCGCCGAAGGGGTCCTTTTTTATTTTATTTTATTTTTTTCGGGTCAAGGCCCCTCGGAGGTCCATCGTCGTACTTTTCTAAATGCCCACAACGTGTATATTTTAATTTAACTTGAATCGTTAGCGTTTTATAATGTCAGCGCCCGGATTGCGATGCGGGTACTTTGGCTTTTTTCTGTGGATTTTTTTAATGTTTTTTAAAAAGTTTATTGTTGGGGGAAAGTGTCGTTTTTTGTTGGGTTAATTCTGTCGCATAATAATTCAATTTGGTTTAAAACTTTTTAATGCGTATTAAAACAATGTTTTGATGTTCGCGAAACATTTATCGGAGTGAGTTTTGGTTTTTTATTTAATGGAAATCTGTTAATTAATTCATATTTTGGTATATTGTAAGTTTTTCACTTTAAAAATGGTTTTATAAAAATGCTTCAACTTGATGTTTACACCATCCAAAAAATATTACTCGTGAACTTCTTCCGTATCTGGGTCAAGCTTTCATAAGAGCTGTCGGACATTAATTCAATTTAAAAACGTTCTTAATTATACTTTAGAGTACGGCTCTTGAGAACTATGCAATTTCACTGAAAACTAAAAGAATGAAGAGGTACTAGTCTCCATTTCGAATCATGTTTGCTGCAAGAATATTCTGAGATGTTTGAAGAACTCGCCGAGTGAATTTATTTGAATATAATATTCGAGGCTGACATAAATTTGGAATTTTATTTAAATATAAAAATATTCATGTATTTGGTTAGTGTCATCTTTGTGTGTTGATTCTAAAATGTGAAAAACCGATTCGAAAATTTTTTACGTTTTATTTAAAACAGCATCGATGCACAAAGCAATTATTTTTATTAATTATTCTTCACTGAAAAATTTATTCAAACACCAAACCGAATAAATTCCGTTTGAATACTATTTAAAATACTTCGATTAAAACTGTATGTACGGATTGCAGATTTTACTATAATAACTGCTATAACGATATGAAAATCTCTAGTTATAATAAATTCCATGTTATCGAAAGCAATTCCGAACATAACTCGGTTTTAAATGAAGTCATCACGAGACTGACATTTTGAAAGCATGTAAAATTTTAATAAAGCTTGATAGTTTGCTAAGCGATTTGTGTTGAAGTCAGAATTCGACGATGTTTTGCGTGGTATTTTGGAATGATGATGGATAGAATAGTTAGTGCTTCCAGCGTATATTCGAATTAACGTGAAGCGTATTCTGTCCCAAAAGTGTATTCATAAGCTGATAAGTCAATAAGTACATACGTTGTACACAACCTCTATTCGCATTGCTTGGAAATGAAAAATTTTAAGAGTAGTTTGTGGTAAAAAAATTTAAGCTTTAATTTTTCCATGAGCTATTTAGATTTTATTTTCAACGTCTAAAAAAGTTTTGTATTATATTTATGCGCGTACTTCGTATTTATTATATTTCACCTCACACAAAATTTAGAATTTATTTTTAGAAATTGTTGTGTTGTCTGAAAATTATACTGAAACCGAAAAAATGTCGGTACCTTTTAACAATATTATCACGGCGTATATTTTGAACGTTTTAGACGCTTTGAGAATATTTTCGAGAAAAAACTGTCTCGTTTCCCTGCCCGGGAGGAAAATTTTTATGCGTTTGTTTATAGTCTGCGCTCGTTCAGGCGAATTGCAAATGTTTCGGTTCTTCTTAGACGTCTCGGGGTCTTAACGAATCGTTATTTGCATAACGGCTTATTCGTTTTTGTTCAGTTACGAACGTTTCGCCTTAACGAAGCTTAAACATAACGAACGGCTAAGGCCCGTTAACGTTTGTCGATATCGTCTCTTAGACGATGAGGCTTAAAATAAATTATCCAGATTTATTTATTTATTGTTTTTCGATAGTTTCGAATTCATTTGCACGACTCGCGAGTATTAATGGTCGCTCGAGCCGAAATGCGTACTCAATTAAACCGCTCCATCGAACTAGTTAATCAATCTTTGAATTGGAAGTTATTCATGGGATTTCATTAACAGTACTTTCAGGATTAAAAAAAATTTCACTTTGTAAAGATATAATTTAGATTAAAAAAATACTAATAACTAACTTTAATATAATTTTTTCGCAAAATAAACGCGAAACCCATTTTCGAAAATATTTTTTTTGATATTTTAACCTTGATTTTTCAAAGAAGGTGGAAAAACTGCTATATTTATATATTAAATAATATAAGCAATTCTATAGACTAAATAAAAGTGAGGTGACTAATTCAACAGTATTTGTTATTGTTTCTCTTTTGGGTAAAATGGCTAGCTGATTTTTATTTCCGAATTTCTCAGGTAATTTAAATATTTTGGTAAGGAGGAGGGGGATCACGACATAAATAAGGTAGATAAGACTGATATAGATCTTTCGACATGCAAAAAATTTTTTGCCTGCAGCGCTAATCCTTAAAATATTTCCATAATAATATTAAATAAATAAAGATTTTTTTAAGGATGCGGCTATTTGCAGTTACATTGCATTACATTGTTGCATTGGCTATTATTTGCAAAAAAGGTTCCCCCCTATATAAAAAGCGGCTGGCGCGTCACGAATGATTGTGATAATGCGCGGCCTGCTTTATGCTTTTGTTTAAATTAAAAAAATAATTTGATTTGAAATTTAAGCCCCAAGCAACGCCGAGTACTATCCGCTAGTAATGTATAAAAATGTAATAACAGTAATAAAATAAAAATCAAATGGCAAAATATGAATTAAATGGAAACGTGGTTACATTGTTTTTGTTGTCTGTATTTTTACTTTAATTTACGATTAAAAGATGTCTGTTTTGTTTTTTTTTTTTTGGGAGAACCCTTGCATTTAATTTTGCTTTTAAATCTTAAACATGTATTCGGTTCTTTGTTGGTGTTATTTTTTAATGTATTTTACCTGATTTCAAAGATATTATAACTGCAAATCACCAATAATTCGTAGTTATTATAACTGCAAATTGCCAATAATTCGCATTTTCTATAACTGCAAATAATCAATAATTCGCAGTTACTATAACTGCAAATAGCCAATAATTCTCAGTTAGGGTAACTGCAAATAGCCAATAATTCTCAGTTAGTGTTACTGCAAATAGTCACATCTTTTTTTAATAAGCAAATATTTTTTATCACAAAATATTTAAATGATTATTTTGAAACCAATTGGATTTTTTTATTTTTCATTTGGTGCTCAAGAAATATTTGAAAATAGGAAAATTGTTGTTACATCAGTCAAAAAAGTTATAGATTTATAAATATTTTGAACTAGTATATAGACCCAATGTTAATAACATCGGCTGTGAATTGATAACCATACTATTACGTAATAAAATAAAAATTAAATATATCTATGCAAAAACATTTTATAACTGTGTCGTTGCGAAATACCGTCGATGCCCAACAAATATTTTGTTTGTTATCTCCAGAATATAAGTTTGTTTGACGATTATACCCGATTTGATACCCGATTTGAATAAAAATGAATGAATAATTTTTTGATTAATTCGAAAAAAAGATCGTGTCGATGAGTCGACCATTTTAAAGTTGCGAGCGTCATCGAACAGACACACATTAACAAACACACAGAAATCCGCTATTATATATAGGAAATTTAACGAAAAAATCTTTAAAATTCAACAAATAAAAAAAATCGCTCCTCCTGTGAAAAATTCCTAGATCCATCCCTGCCAACAACACACACCTATCTCATGAAAAACTTATCGCCATTTTGCCATCGCGGTCAAAGGACGATTTTCCAACCTTGAACCGAGCATGCGTTTTATTTCGCCACCTCACGTACACGTACGATCGAAGCCTTCCCACGCCGCATCGCCCAAAAGTATCACGTATACGCTCACATTGTCCGGTGAGAATCGCGAGCCGAAAAGTCGGAAAACGCCGGAAAATCGCGCGCAGACTCGGAAAACTCGGCGCGGAATCGTCTCCGCGGCTATGTGGGGATCGGCTGGGAGCAGCTTAACCGTAAAAATGGAAATGTAAGCTGAATTTCGGTCGGATAATTCGATTTCGCGCTTGCGGTGCCCCGTCAAACCGTGCGGGTAATCGGACGTGATGCGCGTACGGTATTGTTGTTGCTTGCATGCCCCGAATCCATCAAATGTTGGTTTATTCCGGAGATGAGTGAGTACAGTTGTTCGTGGTTTCGACAGGGTGAAACGTGGCGTGATGCATAAAGAATTTTTTAAAGATTTTGATGTTTTTTTTTTCAGGTAAAATAAAGAGTATTTCGTTAGATCTATAGTATATTCTAGTTAAGGGGTTAATGTGGAAAATTGTAGGTTGTTGATCTGGATTTCTTTATATATTATAACAGTAATCACGGTTTTTATGAATTTTAAGAGAGGAGGGTAGCAAAAAACATTTTTTTATATACAGGTAGTCTTCGACTAATGACGGAGATACGTTCTTGAACCTCGATCGTAAGTCGAATCTGTATAATTTTTTTTTTGTAGTTTTACTTACTTTTATTAATAAAATAATAAATAAATAACAATTTGAAATCTTTCACTGTTTGGGTCCATCATTTCAAATTTTTGTATTCCTTGATTAATTTAATTTAAAGCAGCAGGACATTTCTTTCAATGCGATTTTTTTTAGGGTTCTACATTCTTCCGTATTTATTTCTCACATCTGCTTGAGATTTATCATTCAATTTTTAAAAAAGAATTAATTTAAAAAAAATATATTATTTTTTTCCGGTAGTAAGTGCGAACCG
>JAOXNN020241532.1:0-10409 GCA_028571205.2 Hydropsyche betteni
TCCACATCTGAACGGGCGCCCGAACCGATGGGTAGTCTATGTCTTTGAGCCACTGCTTCGCCTTCGCGAGTGCGCCCTTGGCAAGCGCTATCTGGCCTGCTTGAGCCAGGTACGCCGCGTACCTGTACGACGTATCTCGCGGCATCGTCGTCGGATTTTTGGATGCCATCGACAGCTCCAGCGGCCAGTTCGAATTGGCCCAAAGCGATGTGGTAGACGCTAAGCTCGGCGAGAGGGCTTGCAGCGGAGTGACCGGAGCCAGGTAGGATCCTTGCCGCGTATGCAGCGACATCAGCGACGGTATGGGTGTTTGGCACCAACCACTTAGGACGCTTGCTCGCCGTCGGCTTCGCCTCTGCCGACTTGGCCCCTGCTGCTGATTTCGCGGGTTCGGCTTTTGCCGCAGGAGCCGACTTCGAAGGTGCGCGCGTCTTGGGGGCAGGCTTCGCAGATTCGCCCTTGGCCGCTACGCGCTTCGTGGGGGCAGATTTCGAGCGCGAGGCGCTGAGAGGGGACTTGCCCGCTTTTTGCTTGCTCATAAGGATCAAGAGGTCAGGGGGCTGCTAGAACTGGAACTCTTTCGGAGTGCCTTTGCCGACACCGAGCTTCGCGTTGTCGCCAAAGCACGTCACCGTGTCGCTTGCGCCAAGGACACACATCATCCCAAAACCACCAGCCTCGATCTCGACCGCGCCCTCGAGCTTCGCGCCGGGCCAGACCTTTCCCGCTTTGGGGTATTTGCTGGCGTTGGGGAAGTCATCTTTCGAGGCGTAGCCAAAGCAGGCACGACCCCCGAAACCCGATGATTTGCGCAGTTCTGGAGCTTCCCAGGTTCGGCCGCGCCCCTTCTGGTGTTCGCCAGCCATCGCCGATACCTTCCACAAGCGTGAACCTCTGGGAACGCTTCAACAAGGCTACACCCTGGTTTGTCGAGCCAGGGCAACCGGTTGCGGTGAGCGCGACTGATCGGCCCGGAGCTTGGCAACCCGTTGATCGGACGCTGTTGGTCGAGTTCCCGGGTCTTTGCGCGCTGCTCAGCGCCGCCCACGTCACCGAGGTGGAAGTGAATGGCCAAGCGCTCTCGCTCTTCAGTTGGCCTGTTGGCGAAAATGTCCCAGCTTGGCTGTGCGCTGCGCCTCAAGCGACGCCGAAAGCCAGCCTGTGCGCTGCCCATCGTCGGCTGCTGCAGTCGTTCGGCGGAATCGTGGAGCGCACCGAGGAGCCGGTTAGCTGGCTGCTCAATCATGAACACGTTCTGACGGCCGAAGAGGCTGAGCGCGATGCGAGCTTTCTCACAGACTACGCTTGGGCCTTCCCGAACACGCAGGTGCCCATCGAAACTGGTGACTATTATTCCATCGCGCGGGAGGCCAACGGCAACACGACACTCTGTCATCGGGAGACAGCGGAGGTCGTGCTGTTCGCGCCGGACCATGACTTTGAGCATGTCCGCGCCTGGCGAGGTCTTCCAGAATTCACCCTCTGTGAGCTCGTAGGCGCTGCAGATTTCGTCGGCTACGTGGAACACATCGCGGACACGTGGTTGCGAGCCGTTAGCCCTGCGCCGTAGTTGGTCGCTGAGCTCAGGTCTTCTTTCCTAGTCCTTCGGAGTTCGCAGGGCTCTCCTTCCGAGCATTGGAGGAGCAAGCGCACGCCAAAAGCGCAACAGCTATCAGCAGGCGCGAACGGGTGTCATCGTCGAGCCCGCGGTAGCCGTGGGGGCGACCTTGTTTCGGTCGGAAGGCGAAGACCTTCCCTCGCACTAGCGCACAATGGCGAATTCGACACGGCGGTTCTGCGCCTTGTCGTTCGCGACCGGCAGGGCCGAGCCCAAAACAAGTATGCGCAACCGGTTGGCAAGCACGCCTTCGGCCTTGAGCAACGCGACGACCTTGTCAGCACGTTGCCTGGCTAGCGCCCGCAGATCGCCGGATTCCGTCGCGTCGGCGTGAGCCACGATCTCAATAATGGTCTGCTGGGTTTTCACTTGGGTCAGCAGGTTCCGCAGGTTGGCCTTGCCCTTCGCAGTGAGCTCGCTCGAGTCCGGCTCGAACCACACGTCCGTGTCCAGCGGAAACCGCGGCGGAGGCATACAACGCAAACATGGCATGGGCGGGGCTTGCTTGGCGTTCGCGGCAATCTTGCGCCACTGCTGTTCGCTCTGCGGGCTGTACGACAGGGCCAACGCAGCGTAGTGATCCGTCACCTCATTCAGCAAGTCCTCAACGAACTTCTGGTGGGCTTCGCGCCGCTGGACGAGCGTGCCAAGATCGCCTGCCCAGCGACCACAGGAGCCGCGACCACGCAACTCGCGCACACGCTCGAATGCCTGCTCCAGCGATTTGCCTAAGTCTCGCCATGCATCCCGACAGCCCGGCTGGGCAGGATCGCACAAAGCTGCCGAGGGCTGCCACACCGCGCGCACTGAGGCGTAGACACGATCGTACTCGAGCTCTGCCGCTTCCACCGCCTTGGCAATATCGTCGTCAGGCAGCTCCTGTGCCGATCCGCGTGGAGGCGCGGCAGCCACCGCTTCGTCGAACGAGCGCCGCGCGCGATAGGCTTGCGGCTGCTGGCTGGCAGTGGCCGACACACTCGCGGTGTGGCTTGGTACGACCGGCCCATCCAAAGGCAACGGCCGCTCGTGACTGGACGAACAATGCAGCGCAGAAAGAGCCGACGTCACGAAGATGGCTCGGCGCGCAAGGATGGCTTTACGATCTTCGTCGCTGGAGGCGCTCATGCGCACACGCTAGCACGCCGGAGCCTTCTCACAGGTCAGAACGCGGGGCGCCGCCACGCTGTTGGGTTCAATACTGGTACAACTCGCGTCTACCCCTGCGCCTGCTTCGCCTGAGTCTACCTGAGCACCGTTGGCGACCCCTGCAGCACCCCGGGGAGCTGCGTTTGCCACCGCGGCGTCATGGTCTCGGCGTCAAACGCGACGACACCTTCCGATCCGCTGAAGTAGACCACCCCGTCCCGCACGGCGAGTTCGCGAGGCCCGACGAACCACGGCAAAGCGGCTTGCCCGAGGCTCGGCAATTCCGCGACCTTCACCCCGCCAGCCGCATCAGCGCGCAACACGTTGAACTCGGTCTGCAACCAGAACCTTGAGCCGTCCGCATCCGCGCCCATAGCCACCACGTCGCTCGGGATCATCTCAACTGAGGACAAAGCGAGACCAGCAGGAGACCGCAGCGCGAAGTACCCGCCCGCAGACGTCACCGTCTGCCAGCGATAACTCCAGGCAGAGGCGCTGTGCACCGTTGCGCTGCCCTCCACGGCAGGCGCGCGCAGGCACGGGCCGAGGACTCCCCCCGTGATCGTCAGGCGCAGCAGCTCTCCCGCTTTGCGCCCGATGACATGCCCGGCCCCAGCGTCGAAGTGCGCACTCTCAGGCACGGGGCAGGGCCGGCTGATCGATCCAACGCCCGCGTCAAAGTCGATGAGGCGCCAACGATCGCCCAACATGCGCTCAAACACCAGCAAGCTCGCCGGCGTGCTGAGTAGCTTTGATGGGCCTGACATGATCGCGAGCAGCTCAAAAGCGCTGCCGTCAAAGCGGTAGATCGCGCCGCCTTCATCCTCACCGTCATCGACGAACAGGTAAAGGCGCTCGGCGTGCCTCACCAGCTCGCGAACGATACCCGGTGCCGGCACCGTCTGCTCGACAGCTCCATCCTCGGCCCGCAGGCGCACGAGAGCACGATCCCTCCCCACCCACAGCCAACCTTCGCGCGGCTTGGGCTCCGCGAGCGGGATCGGCAGCAGATCGTCGCCCGAGCCTGCCGAGAGCTTGGGCGCCTCTCCGCTATCGGGTACCGAGGAGGCGTCGGGCGCCCAGGACGTAGCCAACTCGTCCGACTCAGGCAAATGACAGCCGCAGGCCATAGCCAACACAAGCAAACCAGGGTGCGAGAACATGCTGACTCATCGCAGGCCCCTTGCGTGGGTTGCCCGGATTCGGCTGGCTTGCCATGCGAATCAGAACAACACGTGCGCGCGCCCCGAGAGAGCGCGTGGCGTCCGCCTTCAACAAACCCTCGGGCGGGCGAATGCGCATGGCTGCCATGCGTGCCGCCTCAGCCAGTCGCGGCTTCTCGAGCCTTCTTACCGGCGACTTTCTTGATGGGCTTCATGTCGCCGCTCGCGGCTTGCTCTTCAGGCTCGGCCGTGGCCGCACCCTCGCCGCCCTTCAAGCTGCGCTTGAGTGCCTCGAACAAGTCGATGATCTGCGCCTGTGGCGCCTCTTGCGCGACGGTTATCTCTTGCCCGGCGGCCTTCTGTTCTACCGCGGCCATCACGCGCTCACGATACTCGTCGCGGTATTGCTCAGGTCGAAACCGCTCAACCGTGAGCTGCTCGATCAGCTTGTCCGCAAGCTCCGCCTCGACGGGCTTGAACTCGAGCGCTCCGGGCTTTTCGACGTCATCGAACGACCGCACTTCGTCCGCGTAGTACACATGATGCAGCACGAGTCCGCCATTGTAGGGGCGAATGAGGACGAGCTGCTCCTTTCCCCGTGTACCAAAGCGGCCCACCGCGATGCGGCCTGTGCGCTGCATCGAGTCGGCGAGGAGCTTGTAGGCCCGGTCGCCGCCCTTGTCGGGTCCCAGGTAGTTCGACTTCTCGATGTACAAGAGATCGACGCTGTCGCTCGGGACGAACTCGACGATGTCGATGCGATCGGTCTTCTCTGCCTCGAGCTTCTTGAACTCGTCTTCAGAGAACTGGACGTACTTGTCCTTCGTGTACTCAAAGCCCTTGACGATGTCGGTTCGGGACACGACTTCGTTGTCGACCGGGCAAAACAGCTGCTGCTTAAGCCGAGAGCCGCACTTGTTGTGCAGCTGATTGAAGGAGACCGACTGAGCAGAGGTGGCCGTGTAAACTTTGAACGGGATGGACACAAGCCCGAAAGAGATAGTGCCCGACCCATTTGCGCGCGCTGCCATGCCAGTATCGTAAGGGCTTTTGTTGGCAGCTGTAAATTCGCCGGCCTGAAGGGCCGGTGGTTGCATTGATTCGCATGGCAAGCCATGCGAATTTCGCTCGCTAGCCTGTCCACCTGAACACTGAACAGCGATGCGCCAATGAAGCTCGATAAGTATCGCGACAAACGGGACCTCGCTCGAATGAACGAGCCGTTCGGTGCCGACCCTGCCCGTGAAGGGCCGACGCTACGCGGCGCGTTTGTTGTGCATCTGCATGCCGCCACGCGAGGCCACTATGATCTGCGCCTCGAGATCGGCGGCGTGTTGGCAAGCTTTGCCGTTCCTCACGGCCCATCGCTCGATCCAGAGCAACGCAACCTCGCCGTCCACACCGAAGACCATCCGATCGAGTACCTCGACTTCGAGGGCGTGATCCCAGAGGGCACCTACGGTGCCGGGCCCATGATCGTGTGGGACTTCGGCATCGTGCGCTACTTGGATGAGCCGGCTGAAGACGGGCTCGCCCACGGCAAGCTGCATTTTTCGCTCGAGGGTCGCAAGCTCAAGGGCCGGTTCGGGCTGATTAAGCTCAAGCCGCGCTCTAGCCAGGCCGTCAAAGGAAACGAGTGGCTATTGATGAAGAAGCCCGACGCCTTCGCCTCGAAGACGGTGAACATCGTACAGAGCATGCCTCGAAGCGTGCTGTCGGGCTTGACCGTCACCGAGCTCGCCGATGCAGGTCGACTCTCGGGCGAACTTGAGCAAGCAGCGCTCGACACCGGCGCAAGCCGAACCAAGATCGACGGAACCAAGCTGCATCCCATGCTGGCGACGCTCGCTGAGCTGCCGACGCACGGCGAGTACCTCGCAGAGCTCAAACTCGACGGCGTACGCATTATCGCGACCAAGCGCGCTGGCGTGGTCAGCCTGACCTATCGCAGCGGTCGCAGCGCCACCGAGAGTTACCCTGAAGTGGTCAGAGCGTTGGGCGCGCTGCCGGCTCAGGACCTGATACTCGATGGGGAGATCGTCGCCTTTGGGGAGCATGGCCGCCCTGACTTTCAGCGCCTGGCGACACGCATTCACGTGCAGAACAAAGCCGATCTGCGTTGGGCCTTAGGCTCCGTGCCCGTCAACTTCATGGTCTTCGACCTGCTGCTGTTGGGGGCCGCCAATTTGACCCAGCTTCCGCTACGTGTGCGCAAGGCCCTGCTAGCGAGACTGCTGCCTGGCACAGGGGTGATTCGCGCGCTCGACCACCTCGAAGACAACGGGCAGCGCCTGTTCGAGTTTTGCCGCAACACCGGCATGGAGGGCGTGGTCGTAAAGAGGGCCGACTCCGTGTATCGGCCTGGCCCCGGCCGCACCGAAGACTGGATCAAGAAGAAGTGCGAGCGCGAAGATGTGTTCGTCGTCGTCGGCCTCAAGCACGGCGAAAACACGCGCAAGCGCCTCGGCGCGCTCGAGGTCGCCAGCTACTCGGGCGCGGACCTCGTGTACCGAGGCAGGGTCGGCTCGGGGCTCAGCGAGTCGATCATCGACACCCTGCTGTCGCGCACCGCTGCCTTGGCCTGCGACAAGCCGCAGGCCTCGGGCGAGTGGGAGTCAGCGCCGAATGGGCGCAAGTACCTAAGGCCCGAGCTGTGCATCCGCATCCGCTACCTGGAGTGGAGCGATCAGGGCCACCTGCGCTTTCCGGTTTACCTCGGGGTCGCGGAGGTACCGCCAAACCAGTGCGTGGCCGCGCCTCATGAAGTTGAGCATGTGGGGCTGATCAAAGGCGCCCCGGAGCCAGCACCGCCAGCGGCGCCCGTCGCCGTCAAACTGACGAATCAGAACAAGGTGTTCTGGCCCGAGGATGGCTTAACAAAGGGCGACCTCGTGACGTACTACCGCACGGTGGCGCCGTTCATGCTGCCTTACCTGCGTGAGCGACCGGTCATGCTCGTCCGCTACCCGGACGGCATCAAGGGCAAGAACTTCTACCAGTGGAACATCCCCCATGGCGCACCGAGCTGGTTGCGCTCGGTGAAGCTGGGTAGACACGTCACGCTGGCGGAGCCGGACAAAGATCACGACAAGCAGGTGTTCATCCTCGATCGCGTCGAGGCGCTAGCGTACGTCGCCAACCTGGGTTGCATACCCATCCACATCCTCGGCTCGCGCGTTGACAAGCCCGGCTCGGCCGACTTTCTGACGCTCGACTTCGACGTGAACCGCGCGAGCTTGGACAACGGCGTGGTGTTGGCCTTGACCTTGCGCCAGATCCTGCAGCAGGTGGGCCTGGTCGGCTTCCCAAAGACATCGGGCCAGAGCGGGCTGCACGTGTTCGTTCCCCTCAGTGAGGCGGTCACGCCGGTGGCAGCGCGCACCCTCGCGGAGCTGCTGGGGCGCCTGATCGTGGAGCGCCACCCTGAGATCGGCACGATGGAACGGGTAACGGACAAGCGCGGTGCCCGAGTGTACGTTGACACGGGTCAGACCGGTCCTTCACGCACGATCGTGGCGCCGTACTCGGTGCGTGCAACCCCGGGCGGTCGTGTCTCGACCCCGCTCAGCTGGGATGAGGTTCAACCTGGCCTCGATCCGGGTAAGTTCACCATGCTCACCGTGCCAGCGAGGCTGGCTGAGCAGGGAGATCTGATGCGCGACCTGTTGACCACGACCGCCGACATTTCCAGTGTCATGCAACGGCTGGCCCAATTGGTGCGCTGACGATGCGACCGATTCCACTAGCGGAAAGCCGCGGCACTTGGAACCATTTAGGCGTGAAGAGGTACCTGGCATTAGTCCTGATGTTAGGTTGTGGCACGGAGACTCCTCGCCCATTAACAGAACCTGGAACGACCAACATGGAACCTGGCGCACATCAGCCCAGCAGCGCGTGGCAGGAAGCCCGACGCCGCTCCCCCATCAAGCTGGACGAACAGATCGTGGTGTTCCCTGCCTTGGGTCAGCCCGCCGCCGATGGTTCGGTCAGCGCGACGTTGCACGTGTGGGCCTTCGAGCCCGAGGAGGATGGCGTGTTTCGACGCGCCTTCGTAGCTGGCCTGGGTGAATTCGTGGAACTGAACACCCCAGAGCAGCGCAACATCTTCGAAGACCGCATCCGCCGTTTCATCGTCGACAACGAGAGTGGTAAGCGCGTAGTCGTTCGCGTCGGCGAGGAGATCTTCGAGTTGCCAGCCACGGATGGCGACGGTCACGCCATGCTCGAGGTGCGCATCCCTCTGGCGCAGGGTCACGGAGCCGCAACGACAGCGCCCATAGAAGTGGCGCTGCCACCCAACGATACGCGCCGCATGATGGGGCGCCTACACGTAGCGGCGCCCGGGCTCGTCATCATCAGTGACATCGACGACACCATCAAAGTCAGCCACGTACTCGACAAGAAGGCCTTGATTCGCAAAACGTTCACCGAGCCCCCCCAGCTGGTGCCTGGGATGGCACCGCTCTACGAGCGGCTGTTGGGCTCGTCGGGGCATCTGCACTTCGTCTCGTCGTCGCCTTATCAGCTCTTTGAGCCGCTCGACAGCATGTGCCAGCAAGGCGGCTTCCGCCAGGCGACATTCAGCCTGAAGCGGGTACGCCCGAAAGGGCTGAGCATGGCCAAGCTGTTCGAAGATCCTGAGGAGTCGAAGCCACGCGCCATCGCGCCCGTACTCGAGCGCTTCGCAGACTCGGCGTTCATCCTCGTCGGCGACACGGGAGAGAAGGACCCTGAGGTCTACGGTAAGATCTATCGTCAGTTTGGTGCGCGCATCCGTCACATCCTGCTGCGTGACGTGACGGGGCAGCCGCGTGAGTCAGTGCGGTACCAAACAGCGATGCAGGGGGTACCGGACAGCACCTGGCAGCTGTTCACCGAACCCGCGACGATCGCCCTGCCCTGAGACCTGGGCCTTTTAGCGCAGCCGATAGCCGGCTTCGCTAGCCACGATCTTGTACTGACGTGGCCCGTCAGCCGGGAGCAGCTTGCGTAGGCGGGCCAGAGCCACTCGCAGGCGGGCGTCATCACGAGCGGGGTGATAGTCCATTTGCCAGACGATGCTCACCAACTCATCTTTGGTGGCGAGCGCACCGCCAGCTAAGCGAGCGGCTAAGCGCCACAAGATTTGATTGCGGCTGAGATCTAAGCGGCACCCGCCAGGAAAGACCAGCTGCTGCTTCGCCTCGTCCAACACAAGCCCGAGCTCCGCACCTGGCTTGGGCGGAGGTGGCAGCGAGTCCGGCGACGCCCGATCTTTGGCGCGCAAAGCCGCGACCATTCGTTCGTCGATAGCGTCGAGCAGTGGCTCGTCGAACAGCAGAGCGCGCAGGCGGCGCACGATCGCCGGCGAGCTCGCCGATCTCGCGAGTCGCCCCAACTCCGCCAATGGCAAGCGCCCAGCACTCGCGAACTCCAACAGCGCGGCCTCGGCCTCGAAGCGCTCAGTGGGGACGAGCTGACGGAGCGCCTCCGCCTGAGCTTCGGCCGAACGCCCAGCCAGCACCGCGAGATCCCCCAACAGCGACAGGACCTCCGCTGCCAACAGTGCCCAGCCGTGCTGCCGCGCGATACGCTCGGCGCGGTTGAGCAACGCCTCAGCTTCGCCATAATCCTCCCGCAACAGAGCGAATTCCGCGGCTTCGCGTAGCTCTACGATCTGCACGTCCAGGGCGCCTTCGATCTGCAGCGCCATCTCCTGCACCATGAGCCCGTGACGGCGTCGATGCATCCGCGCATAAGCGCAAGCCATGCGATCAAATGGCGTCGAGCTCGTTGCGCTCCGCTCGAGCCAGGTCTGAGCGAATGGCTCCGGCGGGAGCCCGAGCACGATCGCGCCCTGCGTTGCGAAGGCGAAGGCCCAGCGTGAGCTCTCGTCAGCACCGCCGCGAGCGACTTGGGCGAAAGCAGCGGCAACGTGGCGGGGCAGCGACGGCTCTCCGCGAGCGGTTGCGATACGCAGCTCGCCCAAAGCTGCATAGCTTTCGAGATGAGACTGGAAATGAGGGCCCCCACTGCGAGCGCGAAGGCTCTGGTAGCGCTCGCTGGCGAGGCTAAGATCACCGGCATCCAAGGAAAGCGTCGTGTGCTGCACGATCCAGGAGACGCGCGCCCTTAGGCTGGGGACACGCTCGGCCGCTTCGTTGACGATCGCTGGGGGATGCGCCTCGACGGCGGGAACGCCGCACAAGGCAAGGGCGCAGAGAAGCGGTACGATCAAGCGCATTGAAACCTCCGAGCTACCCGCTCGTCGCAATGATATGCGGAGCGGCATCGACGGTCGAGACGGTGTGCGCGATCGCGTTGCGTGGCGTGCCGCGTAGGTCGGGTTGAAGTCGTGCCCCCGCACTTGCACGACTGACGCCCGACGAGTTGCGTGCAACCCACGAAACGCGTGCACACCGAAGTCGGGCTTCAGGTCGCCAAGTGCAGCACGACCCTCAACCCGACAGTTTCCAGGCTCACGCCTTGCGCAAGGCAACGAG
>JAOXNN020241557.1:0-10402 GCA_028571205.2 Hydropsyche betteni
GGCAAGTGAAACAAAATCTGAATACCTAAACAGATACATGGTATCGGAGTCAACAAAAAAAGCAAAATATCTTATCGTCTTTTAAACTTTGGTGACTCCTGAAGAAGACAGACTTCAGAACACGCGACAACCTGTGGCAGGTCTTCATTATCACTTATTCGGATGGTAGTATCTGAAATCGGAACCAGCTCTGGAAATAGGTTCCAAAAGAGACGCAATTCAATTATGGCTTTCATGAGAACCACTCTCCGCCGCTTTACCCGCGCTAGAAGAAATTCGCCCTCTTATCTTAGATTTTCGAATACTTAACAAAGTATTAACAACGCGTGATCTAGCAACTTATCCTTGGATGCGAGGAAAAAGTGTAAAGGATCACAATAGTAACTTTAGAGGAAGAGGAAGACATGTTAGCCCAGACGGAAGGACTTATACCACAGGGGCAGCCCCTATCAAGGTAGTCTACCATTGAATTGATCAAATCCTAAACGCGCATTAGTGCGCTAAACACGCAGGCAAACTTATCACTCTCAAACACCTTCGATAATTTTACAACCTAAAGATTTGTTCGCCTTAGACATTCAAGGCCGAATTTCCGAGGGAAATCAAAAATACGACTCAAAATTGATCTTAACCTATTTATTTATCTTATTTATCACAAGAGCCATACTAAAAAGCCAGCACATAGGCAAGAATGAAATGGTGTACTAAAGGGCTGATGTAAGGCCGATGGCCATGCTTCCATACTTACAGGGACACAACAGGGTTGCCCTCATGACGGTTAGTCCGTCGCAAGGCGAGTTAACCTCGAAACTACTGAATGGACTGATTAATACATAGACAGAAATAAACCTCACGACAATAAAATGCACGATACTGCTCAATGGAATCTAAAATCAACAAAAATGTGCCTATCCTTTATTGAGTTGCTCCGCATCTTCATCTGTCTATGAATATCTTCTTCTATTTTTAAGCATACTATCTTTGAGTCCTCTATTCCCTTTGGTTTCATCAGTTCACTCAAATAAATATGCTCCTTTCGAACAGAACTAGATCTCTCAGGCATCTTTATATTCTTTATTCTCCTTGGTTAAAGCTCTCTTTGGCGTCGGTCTAAAATAATTATGTTGTTGCCTGCTTGGTTTTGTCGACCAATCATCGGCATTTCAGGCACTGCCTTAGGTTCATATAAATGCAGACTAGAAAACTATTCCCGAGCTGCTTATAAAGACTTTTCTATTTATTTTTTGACTGTTTTGCCTATCGTCATGTTGATCCTGTCCTCCAGTTTGTTAGTGTTTATAATAGCCTCTACATTGGATCTAGTCTTCATTTTGTGGCTATACTCGAGCAATAATCTGTTATGCGTACGATTTAGTCCTTCCATAGGATGCTGAAGCTCAGCCTCTTATTTTGTTGGTTCATTTTTATCTTCTAGCTATTTGGAAACGCTAATTTTGTTCTGTCCTCGAGATAGTGTCTGTTTCTATGGAGACCCTGCCAATAAGTTTGACATGCTTTTGCGTTTTTGTGCTCGGATATTTGGGTTCGGCAGAATAGTTCTTTTGGTCTACCTTCGAAACAACCCTGTTCTATATTTAGAGCCCGCGTCTTGATAGCCTGTCATACCAACGACAGACTCAAAATCATCCTATTGAAAGTTTCTTTTGGGGTGGAGGGTCATCAAGGCGTCAGGATGCAGAAGCGACTACTTAATAAGTTCCTCTTTGTCTTCTATTGTTGCTTTAAGCTATTTGCTTAGAGTTTTGTTGCCCCTCGGATGAGGAGGTTTCGAATGGTTCGTGCCCTACGACTGTGGAATCTTTCTCTTTTTCTTTTTCTTTTTCTTCTTCTACACCTTTCTATTGGCTAATGCATCGGACATTACCTTTTATTTTCTCTACACTGGAGACAGTTCATCCTCTGAAGGATTTGATTCTGATCCAGAGTCGTTGCAAAGAGCTCTCTCCCACTATTCGAACTACTAGATATGAGAACTAATCTATTCTAATATCTTCTTCATTTAGGCCTGAGGACTCAGAAAGAACTTTTAAAGTGAATGTATGATAGCTTTTCCGAGGCTATTGAGTTCGGTCAAGGATAACCGAAATAACATTTGGTTATTAGAATACCCATAGAAGGATGTTTCTAGCGTATGTACGAATCTGGTTTTGTGTTTAAAAATCATAGCTCTGGCGGTTGTTGCTTTGTCGAGAGTGATGCCATATGTACACTATTTGATATTGAAAACAGGAGATTGCTGCATCAGGTAGGGAAACATTTTCTCTAAAGCTGGGTCTTCCAACTGACAAGCATAAATAAAGCTATTGAACTTTTTTGAATGTCCATGCATATCCAAAACAAACCGAAGGCTTTACAAAGACATAATGTATCTTTTAATACAGTAAACCTCAGGATGCAGCCATCTATTAGGCTAGGACCATTGTCTGTTTAAGTCGAACCCAGCCAGATTAGCCCTGAAGTTCCCGTATATAACTCCATCGGGGTTCACCATGGGGATTATATGAAATTAGAACTCGTCCAGCAGTTTAGAGTTGCTCTTCACAAGCTATTTGAGGAATGCTTCCATTAAAAACGAGCTAACAGTTTCCCCTGGATGTTGCCTTGCTAGTAAAACAATTTTGCCTTTTTATGGTTTTGGTTATCCCCTGAATATTTTGATACAGATGATCGGGTTGCTGGAAATAGAGAAGCATAGTGTTTTTTTCTCAAAGGTTCTGTATAATCAACTGCCTTACAAATCAGAAGGAACTTAGAGATTAGCCACCATGGCTATCATTCTAGAGAACGAGTAAGGAGTGTTTAGAGCTATGTAAATTGTATCATTAAGCATTTCGAAATTAAGTTAGAAGCTGAGGGTGTAGTAGTTTTAGCCGTTATCCCTAAAAACGGAGCTTTTACTATAGTTTATCTTCTACCCGACGCTAATCCACCCCTGAGACTTTTGTCTGAGACTGTAACCGACAGGTCGCACACCTTGAGTAAAAAGGCTGTGCTTTTTCACCAAATTAACGATATTAAATTTGACACTCTTCATTGCCTTGTTGCAGAAACTGAAATAAAACCACTGATTGTAGCCTTTTGTATTGAAGTCATTCTGAAGTATGAGGTCAAATTCAGTCGGAGATACCTGATAAGCGTACAGTAGGTTTCCGCACTCGAAATTAGAGTCAAAAAGAGTCTCTGCGTCTACATTCGGTTCAGCGGGTGTGTGAAAGTGGGCCGGGTTGTAATCCACAGTTTCGTTAAGATTTACTAAAGAATCTGCGTAGCTAGCACTATACTGAGGAAGTCTTCTGCAGGGATCGCCCCAAACTTACTGTACACCAACTTGAAATTTTTATTCGTCTCATATTTGTCCCTCAAACACCTATATTTCTTCAGCTTCGGTAAGGACTGCATGCTTGGTGGTGTAAACTGCCTAACCTCTTCACAATTACTCAGCGATACTTCCTGAGGTATTTGTCTAAATTAACTATCAACGCTACTTTAAACTAAAAGACACCAAAGTGCGTGGTTGGTAGTCAGTGGGTCTTTCTTCCATAGCAAGCTCGTTGGCTGAGTCTGCTACAGTATACTGATCAGATTCCTCCTGATGTTTGCGACTGATTTTGATTTTTTGCTATTCGAAGCCCTCTTTGTCACTGTCAGACTCGTCGGAGACGAAGCCCGAGGTTAAATTCATTTTGTTGTACTGTTTCATAAAGCTAAATAAATATTGTGTATTGATTGCGAACAGCTTAATATGCAATCTGTTATACGTATTATATTTATTTACCAATGCAAGACCAGTATCTGTCGACTCAAATCCCTAAGTTCTAGCTTTCAGTCAACGACGATCAACTGCAGAACCTACTGAGAGACATTCAGTTCAATATGACAAATCAGAATATGGAGATCGAAAGGTTGAAGAAATAGCTTTAAAGAAAACCGTCAGACTTCACTGTAATTTTGCTATCAAACTCAGATCTCGGAAGTAAATATCATACTGGGAGCAGAGATTTAGCTTGACCCCATGCTCAATAGGCTGCTCAGAGTCAAAGACAAGAAAAAGCCATAATAAACTAGTGTAATAAAAAAATCAGCAAGAGATTTTGGAAAGAAGCTGGCTACCCTAACTGAAGCAGTCAATTATCTGTTCGAGAAGAACAAGGAGCACGACAAAAGACTATCCACGGCATAGACTGAAATTCCCAGAGATATATAAAACCGCACTAAAGGTTTGGAGAAGAGAATTGATGAGACGATGTAAGGGTTTTCTCAGGATGTTAAGAGCATGAACGAAAAGGTGTAGGTTGCACAACATTAACAGCAGGAACAGGTTAGAGAAGTAGAGAAGAAGACTCTGTGGCAAATTAATGACTGTAAGGTGGGTCTCCAAAGCAGAATTACCTAATTATATGTGACATCAGCTATGCACTAGCTTTAGACCAAACTGACAAACAGAATGAAAGAGTACCAAGTGAGATCAAATATCGATCCTGAGAGAGTAATAAAACTAGAAGGAAGAATTGCAAAGTTAGACAATGAGTTTTCGATCAGTTCGGTAGAGCTTTCTCAGAGGGTGAAAAATATAATGTAGAAAATAGAGCATACTGTGTTAACTAAAAGCCAGTTCAACTAAGACCGCGTAGAAATATAGAAGAGAATCGCCCAGATTAACGGGAACCTCACCGATATTGTTAGGAGACTGGGAGCAAATGAGCAGTTCAGTGGTGAACTCTCTAACAATTTAAAGATTATTAACTAGTCAAAAAACTAACTGGAGAGAGAGGTCAAGAGGATAAACGACCTATTGAAGCACCTCAAGCTGGGTGAATAGTTCCAAAAAATGATTGAGAAGCTAGACCCTCACAAGATTTGCCAAATGGATGGCCAAATAGAGGTGCTTATTTTCAATGATGCTCGGTTTTAAAAGGAAACAGACCTGCTTCGAAAATAAGTTGATAAGCTTCGCTCAAGAGACAACTACGTTGGGGCTCTACAGCCTACAGCTCCCTCCAGCACCAAAATTCGAAAGGAGGACATAGAGGACATAATGATAGAGTTCATGAACACTAACCACTACATCAAAAGCATCCAGCAAATGGAGCCTATCGTCGCCGACTTTCGACTCAGCAATTAGCATTTGGTGACATTGGAAAAAAGGGTGACCCGGTTGCAAAAATAGAGTGAATACCACAATGTCGTGTATCAGATGAAGGGACTGGAGGAGTATATCAAGAAGGAGGTGCTCCTCCTCTCGAACAGAGTCACTCAACTTTAAACACTTTTCAAATAAGAGATAAAAAGTAAACATACGAGACCTACCAGCGCCAGCAGGACGCTGGCGAATTCCAGATCTAACAGTACTGTGAACGTAAAGAAGTTGTTTCCAGTGAACTGTATTGGATGCTACGAAACCCCGGGAGGTTTCTCAGGGGATATCGTTGAGCCATTTGGCAGAGCCAAGGCATACACAGCTGCTACCTCTGCCCGCAGATGATTGCTATTTTGGATACTTAATACAAATGTTACAAGTTTTGATATTAACACCCAATCTCAATAAACGACAAAAATGAAGTAAATAGGCATATCATGGAGTAAATTTGGATAATTGTATTTTTTGGTTCGAGGATGAAATAACTTAACGTATGGCATGAATAGGCAATCCATACAGCACAACCGACGTATTTTTCATCCACTGTTGTAAAACGGTCGAAAGTTTAGCATCTTGCCTAAAACAGTTAGATTATGTATTAGATTGAGTGTGGAATGATGGTGTGTTAGTATTTTTAATATGAGAACAATACAGACTTGAGATGACATAAATAATCATATTTTTTTAAACGTTGGAGAAGAACGGGCATTCGACTACTGGGACTCCCCCACGAAAAGTGCCCTAAAAGGCAGGGCCAAACTCTACGGTAGGGTGCATTAACTGTTAGAAAGCGTAAAGCTTATATTGGAGCTTGAGTGATCTTCCACATTAATCTTACTTTGCTACTTAGAGGTTGGCTGCTTGGCTTCGAAACTAAAGTAAAGGGAGTTTTGGTTGAACCCCTCCGGATATTCTATCAGCGAAACAATCTCATAAGCTAGCTTGCCAGTATCTTTGGGGACTACATCGGGACGAGGAGCCACCGCTACAGTCTTTTAGTAGGATTACACTCTATCGATGATGGATTTAGCCTGTCTCCTATAGTCAGCCATAAAGTTGTTGTACTGTGACTACTATATCTGGACTTTTATCATTTGGATGTTGGGTACTATGTCTCTATGTATCAACTCCAGTTGACTGATAGCATTTCTAAAGTCTGTTTCGTACTGCTGCAGATGTCTAAGACACTCTTCCTGATAGTAGAGCACCCTATTAAGATCTTTGCTTTCAAACTCCTTGAGTGTTTTGTACAACTGCTCATAGGTTTGTATGATGCTTTACCTCTGATCCTTGCTTTTGGAAGTGAGTTACTGTCTTTATAGAGGGATCTTTTGGAGGTTCTTCAGAACGTCGACCTTAACAATAGCAACTTTGGATATGAATTATCTGAGTTACTGCTAACGATCTAAGGGGAGTGAAGGGGCTATGGCAGGAAGAGTGTGCATTACAATGGGCTTTTACTGTTTTTAAGGCTACAAGTCAACCATCTTGACACCCTTACCAACGAGGCTGATAGAACATTTAGAACAGTATGCTCCGCCAGAACCATCTTCTGCTCGGTACTTGGCCTAAATCAGTGAATAATTACCTTCTTATTGTCTCCATTAGAACACATCACTTCACCGGAAGTCTGTCCCCGAGAAGAACACCCAAAGCTTGATTCAGAATGCTTCGAACCATCACTAATATTGCTGACATTCGTAATATTGCTCTGAGTTTTATTGTGCAACTGAGTGCAGTTGTTAATTATCTGATCAATAGCGTTTTTCTTCTCTTCTAGTATCTTGCTACTAGGTTTGGGAGTTGGTTGAGTATCGCTTCTAGGCTTACTGCCTTCAGTCATAACCGGAGCAGTAACTACAATCTGAGGTGTTGATATGTTGGCAGGAATAGCAGGAATAATTTCTACCTTTTTAGTTAACTCGGCGATAGGTGAATGAGGCAGTGAGATATTATCTACCCTCGACGTAACAGTAGACTGAGCTGTTACCTATTTGAGAGGAGATACAGTCGGATATCCGCAGGGTTTGCGTATAGGGGAAACATTCTTTGTATCTCTGTTTTCAATATTATCTCTTCGAGTGATGGTCTTGAAAGGGCTTGGCGATACCCTGCTATCGATGGTAGCGGTAGAAGGCTTGACAGTCAGATTGACTCTGCTGTTGGTTGTTTGAGCGAATGAATAGGTTTGATGATGGTAGGTGTGGTTCATTTTTAGTTCGTTAAATATTAAGAAAAATTATATCACTCACTAGTCATAACCCATACAAGGATTCGTAAGGGCTCTAGTAGTTAAAATTATTAAAGGTAAACTAAAGCATTAGAACTAGTTAACCTACCTGCAATTGATACTGATTTACTGAATTTCTTAAAAACAATCAGCCGACTTTTCTTTTGAAGTGACAATCTAGAATAAGAATAGAATAGTTATATATTAATACAAATAACTCAAATTTAGATGTGAACCCTTTCTGTATTGGAACATCATCTTAGTACTTTCGCTTACCTACTCAAAATATAATAACCATATGCCCAATACGTTCAGTTTCTAGATTGATTAAAGCCCATTCCCAATAAGGTGAGTCTCTACAAGAACGGTTTTTTGATTTAAGTTAGTTCTTTTTAGTGTTTAAATTACAATTCTTAAAATAATGCAGTTCGCAGGAAAAGACAGAAGACCACAAGTTAAAATAGGCAACCCATTGAACCCAAGTAACCAAAACATGACTCGCTACAAGCTTGGAAAGAAGCTAGGCAAAGGAGTTTCAGGTTCTGTCTACCAGGGTACAGACGTAGTTATTTAGGTATCGATACGATGACAGGAAATATGGTTGCAATCAAAGTCATTAAAATGAAGTAGATAGACGACGAAGTCAAAGACTATCTGCTCAAATCATAGCAAAATGCCCTCAGCGGGCTAAAACATCCAAACATCATACGATGTTTGGACATTGTTAAAAGCCCAAACTAGTGCCTAATTGTATTTTAGTTCTGTCCTGATGGCACTCTCGAGGACTACATAAAAAGGAAAGGTAGGCACTAACAGTTATTTAGGCAAAATTCCAGAGCAGGAGTCTTTAGGCATATTCAGTGGACTGGTTTCAGGCACTAAGACAATCGCAGATGCAGGGGTCGTCCACAGAGATCTTAAACCAAGCAACATATTGATGGTTAAAGGAATTCCCAAGATAAGTGACTTTGGGTTCTGTTAGATTGCAGGAAGCGTGAAACCCAAAGTCTACTACAATGTCGGTTCACCTTCGTACATGTCTCCATAGGCCTATATGGATAACATTTACGGAGAGAAGTCTGATGTTTGGTCTTTAGGAACCATCTACTATTAAATGCTCGTGGGTAAGACTATTGATGCAGGACGTAAAATTACAGATCTCTACGACTATTTAAAGGCTGGGAAACCGTTTTTACCAATGGGAATTTCACCATTTTCTACCAACTTATTGTCCCGGTCCCTGAAATACGACTGGAAACAGCGCATAGGTATAAAATAACTTGAAAATCTTATTTCGAAGAATAATATTCACCTTATGTAAAAGCCAGGAACTGCATTATAGCCCATTAACAACTTTACTCCTCTAAGCAAAACACCTCAAAAGGGTTTGAGAGTCTCATTCACCTAAAAGCAAGTTTACCCACAGGTTTTTAATACTAACAACCCAAACCAAAATCTCAATCAGCCAATTTCGAGGCATATCCCAGAGAACATCAGAGTAAACTAACCGAGCCAAAGACTGAAGCCGACTAACCCCAACCAAATGATAAGGCCCACGAGCCCTAGCCAAAATATTAATCATCCTCAATAAAAATTCATGACTGAGCAACGGCCAACCTTCCCAGGAAGAGGGTCTGTACCGCTACCCCTGCAGAATAAATACCACTAACACTAACTTCACCAGCCTCAACTTCAGCCTCCACATCAGCATCAACCTCCTCAACTTCAACTTCAACCTAACCCTCAACCACACCTACAGCCTAACTCTCACCCGCAACATCAGCATTTTGAGAATATGCATTCGCCTTACGGTAATGGATTTAAGCAACAAGATTTAACTCAAAGACAGAATAGGTTTGAAGCAGCTATGCAGGGAAACAACAACCTGAATATGCCTGTTCAACATGCTCATAACCAAGTAATGAGAGCATTCTCGCAAGTCCCAGTCGTTTACAATCCGAAGGTTAGATGATGATGAATATTTTCATATAATAAGCATAATACGCACGGCTTGAGGCCTTCCAACAGACCCCCCCAAAAACCTTAAGCATAATATGAACATAAGAAAGCATTAAAGATGCAGCATGAATATGAATCATTAGAAATTAACATTAGATCATAAACTGGTGTTCTTTTGTATTCTGAGTTCCGTTTATAATGAGTTGAGGCTACTTCGATGATATTCCAATATGTTAGCATCCACATTTGTAAAAAACATAGAACTGTGGGGCTTCAAGCTTAACTGCGAGTTACTTTAACAGGGATCCGAGGCTCTAATACCGTGGTTTCAGCTTATTATAGCAACACACAAAATATTAATCGCTGCCATCTACTTCCTCTAACTTCAACTCGACATCAACGCCTATTTGAGTAAATTATCTGCCACTCAGACCACTCCTTCATTACCCCACTACTCGGCGGAATCATAGGGCTCTACTGGTTAGCTTTGGTGCTCTGTTATCATCTTAGGACAATCAATGTGGTATTTACTCCCTGTTTGAGACTATTAATGGTGGGGTCCTGCATAATTTTGGTGCCTCATGCCCTACTCGTCCCATATCTGTTTATTATTGGACAGATACCGGAAGCAATATTCACTACTTTGAGTGGTCTTTTGGTAGTGTATATTATGGTATGGGTGTAACGCACCCACATAGAGTTATCCTTTAAGATGGGCTGCGTAATGGTAAAGAACATAAAAACAAATCTGGTCACTTAGAAACTAATCTAACCACTGGTTATTCTGTGTTTGGGGTTCTCCTCAGCATAGTTACAATTCGTAACAATAGCTTGTTGCGGAGTAATGTTATTGGGACAGGTCAGCCAGCTGGTGAAAATGATCTGGTTTCAGGCATACTTCAACAAAAAGCTTGCGCATACTGCCACTATCGCAACTGCCTTCTTCTTCAATATGTGCCTACTGGAACTAGCTGAAGTCTCCAACCTTGTGTTTTAGCTATTTAGACAGAATTATTCTGTCCTGATTATTGTCATGGGTGACTTCCAAGCGATGT
>JAOXNN020241585.1:0-10399 GCA_028571205.2 Hydropsyche betteni
GTGGGGCCAAATACCACCTATAAATTGCGCGATACCAGCGGGCAGGCGCGCGAATATGTGACTTATATGCAGCCGATGCAATTGGAGGGCAAGTTTTATTTTATCTCTGGCATGCGCGAAACCGTGGGCGAGCAATTTAAATATTTGCGGATTCCTGTTGACGACGACATGAGTATTAACGGTTTTATGCGCTTTAAATCGGTGTTGCAAGATGCCGCAAATTATCCACAAATTGGCAAAACACTTGCGGCGGCTATCAATACCAAAGATGAAAGTTTACGCGCGGCAATTGAGCAAAGCGTGGTGAAAGTGTTGGGCACTTTTGCAAAAGGTGGCTTTACTGGCATTGCCAAAAATATCGAGGCCGCTGTGCCGGTGGTAGAGCGCGATAAAGCCGCCGCAACCTATATTAAAATGCTGCAAGCCGCCGCGTTTGAGGCTTATAACATCGCGCAAAAAAATGCCAATTTAAAACCGTTAAGTAACTCGCCAGAAGATCAAGCAATGCTGCAAGACGCTTTAAATGCTTATAACGACATGTTTTTTTACGGTACGCCGCATTATTTGCAGTTAGATAACTTTAAACATGTTGAAGCGAGTGGCTTACAATTGACTAAATCGCCTGGCCAGTTTTGGGTGTATTTAGGCTCTGCCTTGTTGGTGCTTGGCGTGTTTGCGATGTTTTATGTGCGTGAACGTCGGCTTTGGTTGTTACTCAAACCTAATGAGGTGTTGATGGCGATGTCGTCCAACCGCAAAAATTTAGATTTAGAAGAAGATTTTAACCGTACCAAACAACAGTTAAGCCAGTTGCTTGCTTAAAAGGGAAATATCATGAACACGAACACTTTAGATTTTACGCCTAAATCCATTTGGCAAACTTTAAAAATTGCCGATTGGCTGTATGCCTTAATTTTAGTGGCGGCGGCGGTGTTTGCTTACAGCAAATACAGCCACAATATGGATGCCTATGAAACAGGCTTTTTGTTTGCTGCGGCTGGGGTTTTTAGGTCGAAAAATTAATAAAATAATTAATAGTAAATTTGATTTACCTGAATGAAAAAGTAAATGATTATCCAAATTCAGTTGGTAGAAAAACTTTTTATTGCAAACGGTACATTCGAAATTTTTCTCACCTAAAACACAAAAGTTTTGCGAATGTATACTACCTTTGAAATATCAATAAAATTATATAAAGCACATATGATTTACCTGTATGAATTACACAGTGATTATCCAGATTCCTCTTTCTGAAAAACTTTTTACTGCACACGGTACATTCGAAATTTTTATCACCTAAACCACGAAAGTTTTACGAAAACATACAATCTTCGAAATATCAGCAAAATAATATAAAGTAAATTTTATTTACCTGTGTGTATTACGATGTGCTTATTTAAACTGTTCTTTGTGGAAAACTTTTTATTGCACACGGTACATTCGAAATTTTTCTCACCTAAAACACGAAAGTTTTAAGAAAATATACAATCATCGAAATATCAATAAAATAATATAAAGTAAATTTTATTTACCTGTGTGTATTACAATGTGCCTATTCAAATCTTTTTTTATGTAAAACTTTTTATGGCACACGGAGCATTCGAAATTTTTCTCACCTAAAATACAAAAGTTTTGGGAAAATATACTACCTACCAAATATCAACAAAATTATATAAAGTAAATTTGATTTACCTGTATGCAACACGAAGTGATTTTTCAAAGTGCTCCTTAAGGCAAATTTTTTATTGCACACGGTACATTCGAATTTTTTCTCACCTAAAACACAAAAATTTTAAGAGAATATACAATCGTCAAAATATCAATAAAATTATTTAAAATAAATTTCATTTACCTGTGTGTATTACCATGTGCGTATTCAAAGTGCTCTTTAAGGAAAATTTTTGATTGCACACGGTACATTCGAATTTTTTCTCACCTAAAACGCAAATGTTTTATGAAGACAGACAACCAGCGAAATATTAATAAAATAAATAATAGTAAATTTGATTTACCTGAATGTATTGCAATGTGCCTATTCAAAGTCTTTTTTTTGAAAAACTTTTTATTACATATGGTACATTCGAAATTTTTCTCACCTAAAACACAAAAGTTTTGAGAGAATATACTACCTACGAAATATCAATAAAATAATATAAAATAAATTTTATTTACCTGTGTGTATTACCATGTGCGTATTCAAAGTGCTCTTTATGGAAAAATTTTTATTGCACACGGTACATTCGAAACTTTTCTCACCTAAATCGCAAAAGTTTCGCGTTAACATACAACCTTTGAAATATCAATAAAATAATATAAAGTAAATTGGTTTTACCTGAATGAATTACGAAGTGTTTAGTTAAATTTCCTTTATTGGAAAACTTTTTATTGCATACGGTGCATTCGAAATTTCTCTCTTTTTGATGTATCTTCCTGATATGATAGGACAGTGCCCCTGATGTACTATAAGATTTTCCACAGCTAGGACAAATATATTTTCTGGCTGGTATTCCATGATCTTCAGTTTGGTGTTTGTTTCTCAGTACGTATGAGGAAAATTGTTCGGGATATGACCCACTGATATACTGGTCTATCCCTTTATGCTTTTGCTGAACGTGTTGATACAGAGTTTCTTTGTTGTTGAAAATCTCCTTGCAATATTTGCAAGAAAGTTTTGAAGTGTGCTTCGATAAATGCTTTATCAGACTAGTTTTGTTTACAAGAGCATCTCCGCAAACGACGCATATGTAATTAAGGTTTTGATTTGGATAGCCTTGCAATAACAAAGCATGGGAATTGAATTCTTCTTTACGAACAGGACAAATGGAAGACGACGGCTCTATAATGGGGTTGAAACTATTAGAAATTTCAGAGGGGAACTTCATGGGATAATTAACTTTGTCACTTTTTCCATTGGGATTTTCTTCAGAGTTTTCGATTTTGGATTTATCACTTTTAAAATCGATTGAAACACTTGATTTTGTATTTTTATCAGTTGTGAAATCGGAAACATTTGCTTGTGATATATCACTTTCAAAATCAATTAAAATATTTGATTTTGAGTTTTCATCACTTTCAAAATCTGATTCAGATTCTATTTCTGGCACAAAAGATTCTAAATCGTTACAGTCATCAATCAGACATTCGTTTTTGACAGCAAATGCTAATTTAAGATTTGAATACTCACTGCTACAATTGTCTTCGTATACTTTTTCGGCTGAAATGAAGAATTAAATCAGTAAAAAAAAAATACAAATGAAAATTGGGAATAAGGTTGTGACCAATAACTGGTGCTGAAGGTATTTCAGAAAATAAGTACTGACATATCTGCATGATAAATTTTGAGTTATTTCTGAGATAGCAATTAGCAAAGCAGTGGAATTGGTATAAAAAATATGTGTATCATATTGAATTACTTGATTTATATGTGAATGAAAGTGACAATATCGCTGCTCATGTCTGTGAGTTTTTAACAATGTGTTTATATACTAACAATGATCCAGTGGTCATTTTCTAAGACATGTGATAAATATAACAATGAAAAGATTTTGGGTGTCAAGATAGAGACTTGTTTATTTATTTATTAATAGTGTGGAATTATTTGTATAATACACCCAAAGTTCTTTTCTTTGAAAGTTTCTCTAATAATGGTTATTTTACATAAAAAACAATTAATGAAAATCTGGTTTAATACTGATCACACCTTACAATCTTACAAGTATCAAATTAATGTGAATAAAAAACATAAATGTTTCGAATAATAATAATAATAATGCTTACTTGATTGTTTGGAAATGATAAAACAATTCAACTTGTGCTTAAAATCGATCGCCCCGCTCAATTGTTCGATACATGTTTCGCATATTTTCAAATCGTCACTGACTCTTTTAACCTAGAAAAAATATCGTTGATGTATTAATCTTGTTGATGAAACAAATACCAAATTACCTGTACGTTTAATTGATTGTTACTTGTACATCGAAGCAATTCATTATCATAGTAGAATATTTTGAAGTGCTTTCATTTCTTTCGAACATGCTTTTTAAGTTTCTTCTTCCAAAGCAAAATGCACAGTCGACGGACGAGAAACATTCTGAATTTTCACGTTTGATTTCCATCTGAGGCACTTGACTTTTGTTGCTACCGATTTGAAATAATTACAAGTAAAATCGGTACTTACGACGGACGCGAAAGTGACATGCGCTCTTATGCTTACTGAGCTGTCAAATCGTGTAGATTGTATCCAGTATAAAGCCCGACCTACACTATGTTGAAATTCTGTAACAGTTCTCAGACGTAAGCGCACATATTTTCGAAATTTTCAAATTATGTAACTCATTTCAAGACACGGTTCCCAATTGGGAACAACTTCTTTTTTTGCTTTTCAATTAGTTGGATTTGGTAAAATTTTACAAATGATAACTTATTTAAGTTTAGAAAACTTTAATGTATAATTGTAAGAAAAAATAATCATGTTTATTATTTGCAGAGTAGGTAATAAGCGGAGGAAGTGAAAATTTTAAGGTAAAGGCGTGTATTTAATTGATCAGTAATTTATTCAACTTTTGATCAGTTAAAATAACTCAATTGCCAGTAAATATTTAGAAATTATCAGTGAGTATTCTAAATCAGGGTTCGGCAAACTTTTTTTGGAAAGGGCCAGATCCTAAAAATTTGAAACTCGGCAGGCCGGATAGCAAATTTAAAAATATTTATACATAAATAGGCCCGATGTCGTATTATACATAAATAGCCAGAGGCAGTAGGTAATAAGCATCATATTTTAGACGTTAACTGTATACGCATAAAGACCATATTCGCGGAAAAGTCGCGAGCGTCATCGAACGAACACACGAACGAACACACACACAGAAATCCGCTATTATATATAGAGGATATGGGTATTTTTACTCAAATGCTGACAAAAAAATTCAAATTTTTTTAAAATCAAAACTTTTTAACTCAAAATAGTTATTTGATAATTTAAGTGTTAGTTTCGAAAATGCAGGACAAGGCCTTGTAATCTAGGCTATACCTTACCGAGAGATATGTTCGCCAGACGAGGGAGGTGTTTCAAATGAAAGTTCTCGAAGTTGTCGTTAAAGTTTATTATAAATCTTAATTACAAGCTAAGATTCATGAGAACGTTTCCGTTCTGAATGGCGAGTGAAGACTGATTGACAAGCCGTTGCTGAGTTAAATGTTTTTATTTTGGTTTTTGGCGCCCTCCCGAAGTTAGCGCCCCAGGCGACCGCCTGTATACTATAACGTTTATCATGAAATTTTTTTAATGTAAAACACATATTTTGGTCATTTCAATTCTGTATTAAACGTTTTCCACTTTAATTTGAAAATTTCGAAAACATGTGCGCTTGCGTCGTGTGCGCTGGCGTCACGTGCGCTTACGTCTGGGAGCTTAACCATGATAATAAATTTAAAAAAAAAAGTATCTTTCAAGAATTTATTTTACACTTTCATATTTACATATAAATTACAATTTTGATTTTCTTCTTAAGATGCAGCAAGTAATGCCTCAAACAATTTAATATCATCTATCAGTATCCAATTTTGAGCGAGAATGATTCATTGAATATAATGATCATAAAATGTTCAATTACCAATTTAATCAGTATAATAAATATGTGCTTTAAATAAAAGAAATTTATAAATGCAATGAAATAATTCATTCGCACAGAACCAATGGCAGTCTTTTTCATATATCGTGTACACATTATCAAAAAATATACACAGGTGACATTGCGTTACTTAACAATTGTCAATCATTATAATGGAGTTTTATGAATCAAATTTCAATCAAATTGTATCGATAACAAAAAAATAGCTTGAACATGAAGAAAATAATATAGAAGATACTCAGATAAATCGGTGATACGAATAATTCCATTGATTTTTTTGATAATACAAATGTATTTTTGAGAACAATACCTAGTAGAAGTTTACTATTGGATACACAAATTTTAATTTTGCAATAATCATCCAAGTGTGATGTTAGTGTAGACATGTTTTACAATAATTTTTAGTTTTTTTCCGTCGTGCGGAGCATAAGTATATTTCGAACGATTAAAACAAAGCTTTAGTCTGAATAAAAAAAATATTTTTACCATCAATAGACAGAATAGGAGTATATGTAAAAAAATTTTATTGAAAAATCTATATGAATGAATTTGACAGTATTAAAAATTCGAATTGACCGTAGCATCATGAAACAAGATGTAACGGTTGATTTAGTGATTTGAGATGTCATACGAAATCGATAAAGATGTACATCTAAACAATTCAACGAAAAAGAATATCAATTCTATATAACAGTAAACTTTATTTCAATTATTTTATACAAAATTGCTCAATATCACCAAATTACCCGAGTTTTCCAATCACAAATTTTATAAAATTGAAATTTCGTATATTATGCAAATTTCACGATAGTATATTAGCAGATTCTTTCGTCAAATCGTACAAAACAACATATACAAGATATTTAATATTAAAAAAATATCACAATGATTTCAATACATGATCGTTTCAGCAGCCACGTACTATTCACTCTTCGCATACTATACACTAAACAATTTATTGCAGTTCAATTTATCGAATAGAAAAATTACGTCATTATTCGTCTAACCGTTCTACAAAATGTTGTGGGATGCCACAATTCAACAATTTCGATTTCTCCTCGCTCACGATATGAGGGAAATAGAACAACAGCGACTCCCAGCATATTTCACTGAGCTTCGGAATACACAACCATAATTTATACAGTTTATTGCTCCTCGTCGTGCTGTCGCGTCCGAGCTGGATACCGCCGAAGGTATACATGCAGCCTTCGGGAGTAATGGCCGACGAGTGAAAATACAACGGGTTCGGGAAGAACGACTTCTTCATCAGAGTCCATTGGAACGACGGTATCTCCAGACGCCACAGATCGTTGAAGATCTTGCGATTGTCGAAGCCTCCCATGATGAAGACGTCGATGCCGTTCTCTTTGTTGATCTGCACCGCGCTGTGGCATTTGCGCGGTATCGGGTATCCCTTTCTGATGTCCTTCTTGGATTTTTTGAACGACCACGTGAACGTTTCCAGGTTGAAAGTCGGGATGTTGATAAAGTCGAAGGAGAACTCGGCAGTGCCGCCGGCTAAAACGTATAAGTTCGAACCGTCGAATGCGAGTTCGTGCCTGTATCGGGCTTCGGGTTCGTCCGTTCTGTTTCCGGTGCACGTGAATATGGTTTGCCATGTTCTAGTTTGTAAATCTAATCTGTAAAAGGAGTATCAGGGTTATTTTTTGGTTCTATGTCATTTAACCTCTACAAAAAAACTTCTTGGACATTAACCCCCCCCCGTGCAAATAACTCCCATAATAATGAATCCTCACCGTGGACAAAGATTACTTTAAAATGACTGAAATTTAAATATCAATATTGACTATGTCAATTAAACACTGACTTTTTATTATAAATACTGACAATTGATTTAAAATACTTGTTTTTATCCATGGTGGGGTTTTGCATGGGGGGTTAATGTAATGGGGGTTTAAACGGTTGTTTTTTCTAGATCATTTAGCTCCTGGATACATACCCCCCAAACACAACCCCCCTGCAAAAAAACCTCTTGAGTATTAACCCTTTGTACAAATAATTCTCATAAAAATTAACCCCCCCACCTCGGATAAAAATTACTGAAAAAAATAAGTATTGATATTGATTATTTTATTTAAACACTGGCTTTTTAATGAGAATACTGACAATTTATATTAAATACTGATTTTTATCCAAGATGGGGATTTTGTACGGGAGGTTAATGTTCAGAGGGTTTCTGTTAAGCGAGTTTATGTCCGGGAGGGTACTTGTCCAAGAAATACGTGTCCCGATACCATTTTTTCTTAGTATCATAAAAGAATATATCGAAACGCATACCTATGAACATCTATGGAGTATAACAATCCATCAGTTCCTCCGATCACGTACAAATATCCCTGAGAGCAAATGATGGCTTGTCCGTATTGAGGTAAAGGTGGTTGTCCTTGCGTCTCTACAGTGGTGAAGCCGTTTTTACCATTCAAATCGTACGCGTACAAAGTGTTGCTGCATTGGTGACCGAAAGGCGATCCAGTGCCGCCGAATACCTGAAATCGTATCGTTTTGCAATTCAGTATTTGAAATGTAGGATTCGACGGAACAGCTGAGTAAACAAAGACTGGAAATTTACTCAAGTAAGTTATATGTGCTCAAAAAGATTGATATCAACTGAACGTCAAGTTATTCACATATTATCGATTGTGTAGTGAATTCAAACTCAAGTGAATGGTTATTATAGTTATTTGTAAATAAATAAAGCATACTTGAATAAGAATTGTGATAAGGAGTTATTTGAGATATACAAAGCGATATTTGTATCACTCCAAAACCGTTCGATTCATCGCCATGAAAATATGGCATGTATATGTATTTTTTTGTGGAAAAGGTTTTTATCATCATTAAAATAGGGTGAACATATTTCTCAGAACCCAAAATGGGACGGTCCACAAAAAAATGTTCCCCCAATAATATGCGGCCTGCTTTATGCTGTTGTTTTAATGAATTTAAATTAAAAAAATAATTTGATTTAAAATTTAAGACCCGAGCAACGCCGGGTACTACAGCTAGTCCATTATAAACAAACAGCAAAATCTATAGGCAACAAAGGTCCGACGTCCGCAACGAAGAATCCTAACCATCATAGTGGAACCGAGCATGGTGGCCACGAGCTGGTCCGGCAGTAAGGTCCTTAATCTAAGCAAGGTGAAATTGCCCATCGCCTATATATAAATCCAACTCTATCATATACAAACAGCAAAATCGACAGGCAACAAAGAACTCTAACCATCATAGTGGAACCGAGCCTGGTGGCCGCGAGCTGGTCCGGCTGTAAGGTCCTTATTCTAATCGAGGCGAGATCGTCCATCGCCTATAGACGAATCCCCTATATATAATAGTGGATATCTGTCTGTCTGTCTGTCACAGTGACGCTCGCGACTTTAAAACGATCGACGATCGTTTTCAAATGAAAAAATCGAAATTCGCCGCAGATCGGGATTCGAACCCGGGACCTCTCCTACGATAGTCGAAGAACGACTCCACGACGCAAATCGTTGATGTCTTTTTTTTAAAATATGAACTATAAAATTATTGTTAATGATTCTAATATGGTCTTTATGCGTATGCGCCTAGCTAACATAATATCGTGAATTATAAATTAATTAATTCAAATCGAGTACGGGCATCGGGTAGCCTATATGTCACAAACAAATAACAAATGAATACTTTGATTTTATTAATTAAATATTCAAATCGGGTTTTCATATTTTATCGTTTTCCGTTTCTTGACAAATTCATACCCGATGTTATCAACATCGGGCCTATATACTAGTCATATACAAACAGCAAAACGGACGGGCGACAAAGAACCCTAACCATCATAGTGGAACCGAGCCTGGTGGCCGCGCTGGAAGCGAGCTGGTCCGGCAACTGCCTGACGTCCACGTCGGTGAGAGGCTTCCACATCCTCTTGGCCAGCGAGAACTGCCACAGCTCGCGGAACACGGGCCTGGTGAAGGACCACGTCTCGGGATGGGGGTGCTGGTAGAGGTGGTCCTCGGGCCTGTACTGCGGATTGTACCCGCCGAGGGACACCAGCGCCTTGGAGTCGCAGACCACGCGGTGGCCCGAGCGGGCGCGGGGGCGGCCGCCCTCGGGGTACACCTGCTGCACGGCCCAGGGCCTGAACCAGAAGCGGCGCCGCCTCGCCATGGGGGCGCGCGCGGCGCGGATCTTGCGCTTGGGGGCCGAGGGCGCTGCGCCCCTGCCCCTGGCGCCCCCGCGCAAGCCCTGCCTAGCGTCCGCCACGGTCGTCGTCAACTGCGAGGGCCGCAGCCGCCCGACATCCGGACGCACGGTGCCGATTCGCGACGACGACTGACGGACACGGTGGCCAACTTGACGCTCCGGCTGGCGGATCGTTTTCGAAACGGCGAAAACTTGGAAAACCCACTTGGGGAACGTCCGAAAAAAGCTCTCGCTTAGGAATTTCATTTTGGCCACACATTAAATTAATTAATAAAAAATGTTTCTCCACACGAAATGTATGTATTTCAAGAAGATATTACGATTTTTTTTTATTAAAAAAAAAAAGGTGTTTTGCGGTGATCACTGCAGCTCATCACTGGATCATCGGAAAAAAGGCAGGGGGAACATTAGTTAATAATCCCCTATATATAATAGCGGATATCTGTCTGTCTGTCTGTCTGTCTGTGTATGTGTCACAATGAAGCTCGCGACTTTAAAACGATCGACGGTCGTTTTTTCGAAATAAAAACCAGAATTAAAAGCCAGACCGGGATTCGAAC
>JAOXNN020241596.1:0-10396 GCA_028571205.2 Hydropsyche betteni
CCTTCTCCAGGACTAATATCCTCAGGCGTTAGAAGTCTTAAAATATCATCCCTCTCTGCAATTCTAATATGTTAAATCCTTTCAGTAATTCCTTCCTCTTCATACAACTCTAACTTATACTTTCTCATCCCAGAAAGTGATGGGCTTTCTGGTTCGATAATTTAGGGCTCCTAACGTCGTATCACAATCGGAAGGTTGACAGAATCTTCAGGGTCAGAACCAAATTAGTCGCAATAGTCTGAATCATAGGGGGTACTGACTCCTGGAGTGGAGGCTACACTGGATGGTTGGCTGTGGAGTTGACTGAGGGTGAAAAGTGGTGCTGAAGGGAGAGTTGATGAGCGATCAGCAGTGTGTTTCATAAGTTTGGAAGGTTTTGTATGTCTGAACAAGAGGCTTAGCTAGTTAAGTTCCTTTATTAGTGATTAAATATCTTAGGTTTGGCTTTGCTAGAGTTAGTTGAGATTAGAGTACCTGACTATTCGGTTTTTTATATCGACACACTGCTCAACTAGCTACTCTGAAATCATGGTAGAGTCTATTCGCTTTTAAAATCTTTATTCAGCAATTGCGATAATTTTGGGCAGGATGCTAGGTCGAATCTGCTTACTCTCAGTTTTGACTTTTTTGCTTGCTATTAGTAAATTTATTCTTCGAAGAGCTTTTCTCAAATTCGAGTAGAAATGGTTTTTTACGCAGTTGTCAGTGCGCCCCTAAATATGAAAGGATATTTTTGCCCACTTGTTGCCATAAACGTTGTGAAATTTATAAAGCAGATCCTATTCGTGAGTGGTCCATTTTTCACTTTTTATATTTGGGTCCAGTTGGTTATGCCATCTTAATATGCCTCTTTTTACCTCTCTCTACATTGCTTTCCTGTTCGACCACTCAGATTATATTCTTGCTACATGATTTTGGCCACCATGCTCCATTTTGTTATCTTCCTTTTGACAATTATCTCAGTTATCGTGTTGTCTTCCTAAATCAGCTGATATCTACTTATTACGTCCAGATCTTCCGAAGTGAAGACATTTGTAAATATATTTATTCATTCAACTCTTAATTAACCACAGCTTCCTTGTACGATAGCATAAATATGATGTTTAATAGATAGTATGTAGATGATTTTGGGTGGCAACAAGTTTATCATTCTATCAGAACTCCCAACCGTTACCAAAGAATTGAGGCATTCCTGGATAACGGCGGAGTTGTTGTTACTGGGCTGCGTATGGAGATTGGTTGTATCCCATCATTTGCATCTGCTGATTCATATTGTAAAAAGGGTTACCTAGCATTTCCATATGAAAATGAGGACTACTGAAAGGATTGGGCATTCCAAAATGGCTAAAGTCTGGTTGATTGTGCGCTTGGCAAGAATTTCCAGTAAGAGGTGCCTGTTGATAGTTTTGAACTGGAGGAGGCAGCTGAGGCTTATTTTGAGTTTGGTGGTAATGAACTTCCATAGGTTCGCCAATAACCTTAATAAAATACTTGTAAAACTCAAGGAAATTGATGGACTGGCTCTGATCAATGTCGATGGTTCTGAAAATGGCTACAATTTATTTTGAGGTAAACGGAAGTCCCATTTTTTTAATGAGCTACCCGAACTGCTCTAGGTTGAGATTTCCTTATTGGTATGTGTCGAATTGAAGAAAATAGTTGTTTAAGGATATTTTATTCTGTTCAAGTTTACTCACCAACCCTGTAAATCCCGATTTTATCTTTTGTTAGAGGCCTTCAGAGTTTTTTTATTGCTTTAGGGGACTTTATTCAATCATACCCTGTGTTCCTGATTGAAGGGGAATATTATATTGTTTGAAGGCCTGTTCCAACTCGCTGTAGGAAACTGTCGCACTATAATCTCGATCGAGCTTTTGGAAGATATACTTTATCTACTACGCAGACATAGCTTGAGTAACTCCTCTTAGAAACCTCTCGAATTATTAAAGTTTAAGATTTGAAGATTTGTTATATCCAAATCTAAAAAACAGTCTCTACAGGTCAATATTTTCCATCTTAATCCTCAGGCGAAGGTCCCTCATAAGGGTTTTGAATTTATTTTCATAGTTTTCACCCTTGTTAGTAAACTTTCCTTTGAAAATTTAGTGTTTAAGTAAATCATCCCAGCCCCACCTATCTTTCTATTCCTTTTGTAAACATCTACTCAAAAAGTCTTTACACAATCCTGATACACTCTGAGGGATCGCCAGTGGCTTATTCTCAATCGAAGAAACCAGCTCATATTCTGAGTTTGCATCCCAAGGAGGCCTTCCAACCAGTAACTAAGTAAATCAGTAATTACCTCGTAGAAGATGCAGCCTAAGGCCCAAATATCGACTTTAGATGTATAAGGTTACCCTTTGAGTACTTGAAGGGACATATAAAGTGGTGTCCCCACAATTGTTTGGGTCATTCCATTTTTTTTAGAACGTTTTGAGAATCCGAAGTCAGCTAGTTTAAGCAGCCCGTCATTAATCAAAATATTTTAGGGCTTGAGATCCCTAATTTAGAATTAAAATACCTATGGATTATGCCCTATTTAAGTAGTTCTAAGAATCCATTGCAAATTTGTGAAAGCATGGAAACCGCTTAGGCCTAAGGGAAGACCCCCTTTTTATCCATGACTTTTTTTAAATCGCCTCCTGTACAATACTCTTGGATGATATAGTAGAAATTGCTGCTTTCAAGAACATCCAGAAATCCTACGATATTAGGCGACTTCAGACACTTCATAATGTCGATTTAGGAAAATAGGGCTGATCGAATATAAGGGTCTCTGTTTACTGAATTAAGTAGATGCTTACTGTTCTTTTTCTACATGGCCTTTACAGCAACCTTTTTGGTTGTCGCTGTCTCTTACCCAATATAAACTTTGCCGAAGGCTCCCTGGCCTAGCATTCGGTTAAGGAAGATTGTATAACCAGCAATAGTTTTTTTTCCTTCCATAATTATGAAATTAATTAATAATCTTTCCCATACTTCCACTCTACACTGCAAGTAGCAATTTAAAAACGAAGTTTGCTCTGTCTGGAATGATTATTATTGCAAACAATCAGCACTTTTATTTGAATTTCAGTGAGTTCGATAATGCCTAAATCTTCGGAATTAAATAATTATTAACATACAATGATGACTGAAAAATTCAAATAAAAAGTGCTAAATGCAACTCGCAATTCCAATCCAATTCCAGAGCTTCGTAAACTTCTAAGTGAGCCTGGTCTAGGCTTTTCTGGGGCGACCAAAATAAAGTAAACTATTCTAAGACTTATGGAGGCAGACCATGATTGGTAGTCAGTCAGAAATCAACTTAAAGAATGGGCGCCTATGAACGATTGGGCAAATTCATTCCTTCAGAGAATGCGCGAGCGCATCGATGAGAAACCCAGTGATTATCAGCTTACAAACTTTGAAGAAATCGATAGGTAAATTTAACGGTTAGTGGGAATATACTCGGTTCGTTTTAAAAACTTTGATTCAAAGCCAAAGTTAGCTTATCAACACAGTAAAAGCAAATAGAAGTTCCAAGTAAAGCATAATTCATAATCCAATACAAACTATGATTTAACGCCAAGAAGTAAACCTATTAATCCGAATGAACATATAGCTGCGCAGGCTCGCTCTCGAGAAATATTTAATTAGGGAGTAAAAGGAAATGTGAAGAGTAGCTAGATAGAGAATAACAAGATTGGTTTTCTTAAAACTCTACCAGACCTCCAAAAAAACTAAGATGCCGTTTGGTCTGCATTCAAAGAGTCTCGCAAGAGAATAGCTGAGACTGAACGGCCAACAGTTGCTCCCAAAAGCTTTACTTTAGGATAGATAACATCCCAATTGCCGAACAAGTCAACACCTTTCAGTTAGCTTTCATTTTCTTACCCCAATTCATAGGCGAATCAGTTGGAGAACAATATTAATGCAGTAGTGGGAGGTGCCAGAACAAATCAGAGTGTTAAAATAGAGCAATAGTAGGAGTCTAATTTTGACTTTTAAAGTATGCAGAAGCCTAAGAAACCAGCGTTTTCGACGCAAATACGAGGGTACAATCAGCTTTTCTCCTCAACAGAAGCTTAGATCATAAAAAATGCTAGGAGATCGCACTTTTCTAATCTGATTACCGATAAAATGAAAAAACTTACTCCCATTTCTGTTTTAGACGAATGTATCGAAAGGCTAAAGATAAAATATGACGCAATCTGATCCGTCAGTTGTTTAATACCTGATGAAGTGCATACTCACTCAATATTGCTTATTACAATCTTAACCTTCTAGTTACTTAACTTACTGTAGTCAAAGATGTAGAAGCTGAAGCTAAGAAATACAAAAATTAGCTTATGATGAATAATATAAATATGAATGGTAGTAAAAATGAAGAGTAAGTTTTCTAAGCTGAGCAGTAAGAGTTCATATTCCTCCATAGACAGGCACAAGAAGTGGAAGAAAGGTCTTAGTAAACACGGATGAGGCCGCAGATCTCCTTCAAACCAATCGGTAGTTAGTAGAGTGTAAAAATAGTTGAGAGATGTGAGCAAAACAGAGGAAGGAGAAGCATAAAATCTTCATATTAAGGACATTGTTTTGACAAGAACTTCTAATCGGGAAATCTACAGTACATAAGAATGATGGATGACGGTAGTTACAGATTGAAGATGTCATTAGACTGCAACAGTAGAAAGCAATCACAATGGTTTTACTTTACTTATAAAGGAGCAAAGAAGACAGTATTCAGAATTTGTGGGTTTCATAAAGCTAAGAGTCTTTATACGAGTGGTATGAAAATCTGTGTAAATTAATCTGGAGTATGGGTTCGGGGAGGCGACAATATCAGTTATTAAGCAGATGACGAGGGAGAAGGTTACTGTTTGTCATTCACATACAGGTTTAAAAGCAATCAAAACAAGACTGCCTTCGCTTATTGTTTTCCTTACACTCTATCTGACCTCAAAAATTACTTGAAGTAAAAGGACAAAAGATAAAAGAGCTACCTCTGCACCAAGCTTTTATGTCAGTCTTTATTGAGAAATCCTGTATTCTACTTGACGGTAACTGATGGAGAATGGTAAAAAAATTCAAAGCAAATAATTGTGGTGACAGCTCGCGTTCACCCTGGGTAGTCAGTTTCTTCCCATGTGATTCAGGGGTTTATCGACGAACTGCTAGGTGATTCCATAAAGGCCCAGATCCTAAGGTCGAGATATATATTTATTGTAATTCCAATGATTAATCCTGATGGAGTAGTTATCGGGAACTCTAGGCTATCCTTTTCAGGGCACGACCTGAACAGAAGATGGAGAGAGGCCTCGGCATTTATGCATCCAGAGATATATGCAGTGAAAAAACTTCTGCTTAACTCCAATAAAAAGAATAAGATTAGGCTTATCATAGACATACACGGGCACTCTCGGAAGCGAGGTATATTTTTTTATGGCTGTAACATGCCTTAGTCCAGAGAGTTTCCTTATCTGATGCAAAATATTCATCCATCCTTTACTTACTCTAACTGTAATTTCTCTATGCCAAAATGCAAATAGGGAACTATGCGAATAGTCATGCATAATTACTTAAAATGCCCATATGTATATACTATGGAGTGCTCGTTCTGTGGGGATTAATCCACATAAACTAACTACTCTCTACTTGATATGAAGCTCATAGGAGCGAAGCTACTCGAAGGAATGGTTGTTTACTTATCTCCTGAAATAAGTTTCAATTCAAATGGGCTGTATTGGTCTTGGAGGAATTTGCTCAAGAACAATCTCGTGATGAAGAACTAAATTACATAGATGATTAAAAACTAGAGTGAATCAGCAAAGAAAGACTAATAAAACTCAGGAAGTGACAGCTCACCTTCAGAGGGATGCTTTGAGGAGGAGGAGCTTTGCCGAATACTATAGGAGAGGATAGGAAGGAAACCAAAATAAGCAAACGCTAAGTTAAAGACTTTTAGCTAAGAAGTAGGAGTGAGTATTATTGAGAGAAATAAATCAGAATAGAAATGCTCGGTTTATCGGGTAGCTCGATGCAAGCTGAGTGTGATTAACGGGTCTATATTTGACAAATCCCTGCATAGAAGAAATTTTGTTTCTAAGTACAAGAGATCATATCTGAAGACTGCTAGCCATTCGACTAGTATTGTCAGCAACCCGAGAGTAGAAAATCAATTTAACTTTGACTAGGCAGTTCAAAAATAGCTCCAAAAAACTTAGCCAAGCTGTTTAGAGTAGTGCTCATTGAGGCTAGACAAAATTCGTGTAGGATTTGAGAAGGGTAAACTAAGTGGAAAGAACAATAGTCTGTACCTGGTAAACAAAGGGAGAGGTAGTATTGAAGGTTCTGTGGAAGTTGGGCCCTCAAAAAACTATCGGAGGCTTCATTCATGGAAATATAATTAACTGAGGAAATTTTACTGAAATACACTGTCTATCATTTGAAATATTATTATGCTCTCAAAACCAAAGAGTTAAGGCTCATCGATAAGGAATTAAGTTTTTGTAACTAATGATTTATAAATAAAATTGAAAGCAAACTGAAATATATTTATCTTGTTTATGGATTGTCTCAGGTAAAGAGTATTTGACTCAGCAAACAGCGAAGTAGAAGAAAACCTATTGTAAGCAGACACCCCAATATCCAAATAGCTTCCTCCTTACTATAAGACCTCCCTCTTTAGCTGAAATCGATAATCATTGCTCATCCATTCCTCAATTTTTAACTCATAGATTCTCTACCTTTTAGTGCTTTTAGGGAAAGACTAGGAACAGTTTAGATTATGAGAAATGCGGCTAATATGCAGTAGACAAACATAGAGAACCTAAAACAATTGAAGTTACTACCTTTAGAATATAGGCAGAATTTGGAATAGCAAGAGAATATTCAACAGGAAGAATCGCAAAACCATTATAGTGCTGATGCATTTTTGGCGACTGCAGACAAAAGTCGAGTAGAGATGTAAGATTATAATTAGAAGCATATTGGCTTACTGGATTTAAAACACGACGAAGGGATGTTTATGAGGTAGATACGACCTGCTGAAATTCGTCATTATTAGTTGGGGTAATCATTTACTCCAGAGTAATACCTTATTCCCCAATGATGATACACACTTATTATTATTAAATTGTTAGAGGACTAGTTGAAATCAATTCTGTTTAGACCTCGAAGCCGACTTTAGTCTGGAGGTTTGGGAGCCAGCAGTTTGAAGATACCGCTGCTCCACTCTTTTGTGTCTACTAAATTATCGTTTTCTCAGCTAAGTAGTTTTGGCAAATATCTCCATCGAGTTATCGCTTACTTCGACGATATTTAGCATATTCTACAAAACTGCTGGCTGAGAAGTCTATCCAAACTCTCTGGAATTTTGGTTATTGTATGTAGCAGCCATCCTAGCTTACTGTACTGGAGAAGCAATACGAGTATTCTGTTGAGAGTTGTTCATAATGTAGTTAGCCGTGACGAGACTTGCTACCCCTAGCTATCTGCTAGATTTGGGATTGGCTTTGGTCTTTTAATGCTCAAGTTGTTACTACATATTGGCTCTAAAGAAGCTTGATGGGCGATACTTCCGCCACATAAGAAACTCTTAGTCGAAATGAGAATCGAGGACTGAAAGGAAGCAGGTAAGGCCGGCAGAAAGTAAATCCAAAGAGGGCATTTATTTTTTTCTGTAAGTAATTGTGTCCTAAACTACAGTCTGCTTGAGCTAATAGATAAGACCATCGCTGAAACTTACAAACACCTGCCCTATTCTGGAAGTTATTGGTTTTTTCCTTCCTATCATATGGGCTGCAATTTGATTTATTGAGAAAGTAGATAACACGATTATAAGCTAAGCTTGGCAAGACAATAGTTTACCAATCACTTGGAATCTTCTATCGTGCTACTATCTACTTTTCTTCAAGAACTTTATCTCTGTGGCAAAGATATCATCCTTTAGTTCTAGGTCAGTCTTTATTTTTGTGATTCTATTTGAAAATCTTTAAAGGGTCTTCTCCAGGCCTAATGCTAAGGTAGTGACGTTTTCACACTGCACAGAGACCTCTTGTTTAATTAGCTCTATGCGAGGTAAGGACTCTTTGACCATCTTCCAGTTCATCTTCTATTCTTACGGAATCAGTGACTCCACTACTCTATATATCTAATGTTGTTTGTCTAAGATTAAGCAATCTAATTTCTTCTAGAAAGAATGTGTCAGCCGTTAAGTTTAGGAGCGGAGTGTTTGGTATATTTTTTAGAGTTCCTGATGGAGAGCAGGCATGTTGATTTTCTATTGTAGAGATTACTCGACTTTAGCCACCCGAGCTTCAAGCCCTCCTGCCATTCGTAGTGTTTATTCTCTTGTTTAGGTAAATTTGTTTCGAACCTCGACAGCCATTTTATCAGCTAGTTGCTAAAACTTAATTTCAATTTGATGATCTAGCAAAGTTAGTTGTTCTGAAAGTAGAGCTTGTTGGGTTTGTAGTGAAGAAATCTTTTAAATTTAGCGAGCCTGCTAGAGAACTTTGGGTAGATAGTCCCTAATTTAAACGCTTAAAGAACTGTCCAAAATGGTCTGCAGTCTCTAGACGGTAGTTGATAGTTCTACAGATTGGTAGTGTCTAAACTTCTAAAACTACTCCAGAGAAACATGGTTGAATATATGCTTCTGCAGAAGCTCCATTTTTTACGATATGCCTTCTCGCTCGGCCAGATACAGTTCCAGTTTTTTGTTGGATTCCACAAGCTTTTATCTGACAAGCTTTGTCTACTATTTTATCTGCTCAAACTGGCTGTCGTGTTCGATGTACTGGGATTTAATATCTAAGGCTGCATTCAAAGTATCTTTGTAGACCTAGCCAAGTTTCTTCTGCATCATGGAAGTGTCCTGCTTCTGGTTATAGTGGAGCTACTCTATTTGTCGCTGGATAGACTGGTTTGTTGTTTGCTGACTAATACCATCTTTACCAAGGTTAGTAGTCGCTCATCCCTACGACTAATCTACTTTCGAAGCTCATTTATCTACAGTCTAGTATTCTAGCATCCTCCTGCATAAGTAATACACAGAGTGTCATGCGATTTGCTTACATTATTGAGTGTTTATTCTAAGACTATGAGCCTATTCTGAAGTTTATTGGTGCGGTCTGTCGTTTCTGATTGCTGGTGCATAAGATCGTTGAGATCGTTAGCCTGGGCACGGATTGAGGTGGATTAATTGATGAGATCTTGCATATGGGATTACAACCTGTGTTAGAATGCACATACTTTCTGATTACTGGAGCTAGGCACTATTGTGTGACCTTTCTTATGTTAGTTACTGATTGAAAGTCACGTAATTATTTCGATTCCTCCATTTTGACAGTTTTAATTATTCTAAACTACTATTATTTAGATCATCACTCTGATCTCAATATCTAAATTATTCAAAATTATATAAATACTTGCATTAATTGTCTTTATTATTCATTCGTCTTATAAAACTACTGGCAAAGTCATGGGTCCTGATAGATCATGACTAGCCAACCCTTAATTTCTTCCTTTAGGGGTCGCTGATGATCTTTTAAGCTTGTCTTGAAAACTCCCCATTATAGATGTGGTACCAAGGTCAGGGTCTGTCGTCAGGCGTTTACTGACTGGGGTGCCTCTATTAAACTAGTCTTTGAGGAACTTACCCGTAAGTTACTATTTATAAGTTCCCTACCCGTGCATGAAGCCATTTTGCCAACTTCCTTAGTAATGGTCTCCGTTAGGCATACGCATTCGGCCAAACCCATGTGGTCTTAGTGATTTTAATGACCCTTAGTATTTTTGATTGTTATTCCAAATAATAGTGCCGTGGCTATTTTAAATAAGAAATATGTAGACGCTGTTTGGGTAGGTTAGTTTCCCAGTGTAGGGAGTGGAGTTTTTCCATATGCCCTAAAAAGTAACTTCTTTTGAGCTGAAGGTTCCTTGTCCCTATGCTTCGTTTTCAGAGTTAAACTACCCATCAAACTAAATAGTCTCTATGACATCTAATCCTTAAATGTCTGTGGTTTATTCGTCCTTTTTGAGTACAAATCTTATTGTTGGTATGCTGTCTTAACCTAAACTAAGGGCTTTCTGTTTTATTGCCTTCCAATATGTTTTTGGTTTGGTTTAATTGAGCTCCTAACTACTGCCAGCTACTTGAGTACTTTGTAATGCTGAGAAAGGTTTGCTGGGTTTTTATCGTGACAACTAGGTGGTTGCAGACTGGATGATAATCGGGATGGGGCTCAGAATGTGGGGATTTGAGAACTAATCAAGAGCAGAGCAAGTTTTATAGTCAGTAGTAGCTGGAAATCTATCCGTGATAGAGTGTAGAAGGAGTTGAGAAGAGTTGATTGAGTTTAAGGTGTTTGTGTCTTTGCAGCAATTGGCTCCCATCAATAAATAAAGTTGTATG
>JAOXNN020241606.1:0-10395 GCA_028571205.2 Hydropsyche betteni
GATCCTGCTGAATGAGCCGCTCCGCTTCTGTATCGAGTGCAGAGGTAGCCTCATCTAGCATGAGGATCGGCGCATTGCGCAAGAAGGCGCGAGCGATGGCTATCCGCTGGCGAAAGAAAAAAAAATATCAGCTAGATTTAACAATGAAATTTTAGAATTCTCGAATAAAGAAATATATCGTGTAAAAAAATATTTCAAAAAACAATTAATAACTTTTTATTATAATTAGAATCGCTTAGTATTAGTAATATATAACTTTTCTACTCGAATTTCAAAAACAAATGGTAACCCTACATAAAAAACCTTTAGCATTCATCGCGCACCTTAAAGGGTTAACGCTTGTATGTAACGGCGTCAATTATTCACGAATCGATTACGTTTCGGGACGTTGCGCGTAGTATTTTGGCCAATTTGTGGCTCCTGTTATTTTTATTATTCCCCTTCAGTACTTTTATGATACAAACTTTATACGGTACGGAAAAAATGAAAGAATAAGAAAAACAATAAAAAATACACAACTGAAATAAACATTAATTATAATACTTTGAATAATGGTATGTTTTTAAAATGGAAAAGCAAATTTTTTAATTTATTTTATCAAAATAAAAATTTCACTTGAAAATTTTTTAAATTATCCATAGAAAAATATTTTATAATTTTTCTTGAGTTGAAAAATTAATTGTAAAATATATACAGTTGAAATATTTAATCATGCTTAAATATAAATTTGTTATTTTATAATATACTAACGGTTGTACCCGGCATAGCTCATGACTTAAATTTTAGAATATTTTTTTTTTTAAATTTAAATTCATTAAAACAACAGCATAAAGCATGCCGCGTATTGTCGTGTATTATTAATGGGGGAATTTTTTTTGCGTACCGTCCCATTTTGGGTTCTGGAAAATATGGCTACCCTAATTTAATGATACAAAAAACTTCTCGACAAAAAAATATTTTTTTATATAGGTGGGGAAACTTTTTTTTGCGGACTGTCGCATTTTGGGTTTTGGGAAATATGGTCACCCTATTTTGATGATACCACAACATTCTCGACAAAAAAATACATGTACATTCCAATTTTCGGTCGAACGGTGTTGGAGTGAAAAGACCATATATAAACAAATCATCATTCATTTTTATATATATAGATAATATATTTTTCTTATACCATAATTTGATATACCAAACATCGTATTTGTAATATAAAAATTGCATGAAAATTGCATCGATATTAAAAATACAACCTACAAACAAAATAATACAATACTATGAATGAAAAAGAATCAGAATACAGTTTTGGAACAGCTGTATAATGAGAGATATAAAATAAAAATAAATGAAATAACGTACAAAAAGTCATGCATTAGAGTCGGTTCGTTTGAACATACGTTATCTACATTTCCACTACAAGCTACACACTTTTCTACCGATACCATAAATCAGAGCTTTCCCAAATGCGAACGTAAAAGAATATACAGGGTTTTTTTACTCAAAACTAGCACTTTTTCATTTCAAATTAGCAATTTTTCATTTCAAAGTACAAATTTTTCATTTCAAATTTACACTTTTTCAATTAAAATTAACACGTTTTTTTTAAATTTAAATTTTTGAAAAAGTGTTAATTTGAATTGAAATTTTTTTAAATCGAAATGAAAAAGTGTTACTTGAAATAAAATTTTTTTAATTTTAAATGGAAAATTGTTACATTGAAATGAAAAATTGCTAATTTAAAATGAAAAAATGCTAATTTGGAATAAAAAAACCTGTACATATATGTTTGTAATGTAACGAGAAATCGCACCAAGCAATTATGAAAATACAATTCGAGTCACAAAATGGAGTTACAACACACTGTTATGAAGACATAGCGGTTTTTCATGTACCACGTTGGTACGCCTGTACAAGGCAATCATTATGCTAAAGGCCCGCGGCGGGAAAAATAATAATAATAAAAAAAATCGCAGGCCAAATCAAACGACGCCATTAAAATATAATGGACGGCAGGAGCGTGGTGAATAATTAAAAATATGTAAATTTTCGAATCGTTACGTTGTCGTCCTGCCAGAGTGTCCTTGGACGTATGAAGATGTCGTTTATTTTTGTGAAAACTAATTTCGGCATAACAAAAGGGTGTTCGAAAGAAATATGAATTTTAATGTGTATATTAGGGATGACAGATTTCCCAAAAATTCCATTTATCGGTGACTCGGTAATGTTTTTCTTATTACTGATTTACCGGTAAATTACCAGTAAATTAAGCTTTGAAAAAATAACTAAAAACCGAAAAAATATTTACCCCGAAAACAAAAATTTTTCAAAAAAAAAAATATATACAGTTACAAGAATTGACTTCGAAAAATGCCAAAAAATATTTTCTAAAAAAAAAACAACAAAATTTTTCATGATATCCGAAAAATATTCAAAACGCAAAAAATATATTTACCGGTAAATATTTAAAAATACCGGTTAATTACCGAACTTGACTTAACTTGAATTTAATTACCGAATTGTTATTTGGATCATTTACCAGTAAACCGGTTTAACGGTAAATAAATCCCTTGTACATGTATATACATTACAGAAATTCCTATTGTTTATTTGATGAAAATATATAATACTTTCACTAAATTAACTAGTGAATTTATATTATATTATACAATCATTATTCATTATTTGTGAAATTATAGTTTAAGCATTTATTTGTAGAATTAACTTTCAGTGAGAGTTTAAAATATACAAAATAATATGTATTATAGAAATATAACTTATACCGAATAACATATATTTGTAGAATATAACATACACTAGATAGATATATTCTAGGAAAATAATGTATACCAAATAATAAAATGATTATTACATAATAAAATATAATTTAATTGTAAAAAGTCAATTCAATTACACATTTCATTTCTAAAAATATAAATTATAGAACTAAAACGCTTAATTACTTTGTATACATGAATGACTTGCATAAAAATATTTAATTGCAACTTGGAAACGATCTAAACGGTCAAAACTATAATTAAACCAGTAAAAGCACACATTTCAAATTAAACAATAAATTGTGAACGAATCGTTAAAAACGAAACGACCTCGATATATAGCAATGCCAAGAATTTAATTAGCTAAAAATTCCATATTCATCATGCGAAATATTATATATATAATATATAAATATCGCGCACGATACGAGAATATGGCAACACTAGATTGTATTTTTTTTTTCATTTTTTCCTTATATAATATTATAATATACGTTTTTGTAATTTTAATTAGTTGATATTAAAACGATGTCACGTCACGTCGCTGGTTTTTTTTTTTTTGACGTGCGATAACAAAGAAGTCTATTAGTATGTAATTTACATTTTTGTTCGTTTGAATATATTTTCGTATAAAACTTGATTGAATGAGTTTTTTTTTTCGTTTCAAAATATGATGGTTTTTAATTTTTGTTGAAATGATAAAAATAACCATTATTAAAAAAATATTACGTAATATTTTTCTGAAAAAATAAAAAATTCTTGAATATTTCAAATGAGTGAAAGTTAAGCTTGTAGTGACCTAATTATTAGATTTTGATATAAAATTATGTGTTATGGGAATATTTCATTATTATATATATATTTTCTTTATATATTATGATAAAAAGAATATAATTATATAAAATTATGACGATATCATAAAAAAATCTTTTATTACAGTAAACCCCCCCCTGTATTGTTCAAATGCATTCAAATTCAAAAATTTTAAATTTTTTTTAAATGAATTTGAAACAAGCACATGTAAAAATGTCCAAAAAAAAATAAAATTGAAAAACCTAAACCCCCTATAACGTGGAATCTACCTTGATGTTATAGGGGGGTTTTCTTTAATACGCTTTAAATAACCATAATATTTCATACAAAATTCATTAATTAAAAATAAATAAAATATATATATACATAGATAAACAAAACAAAACACCCTGTAGAGTACGTTTTGAGTTACGAAAAGAGAACCCTCGACACAAATACAGTGCTCGAGAGAATTCGAACAAATTTATTCAACGTCCATATCAATATTAGCATAATGTAGAAAAATAGTTGACTCTGCAAAAGTGGGTTATTGTCAAGTTGGCGCACTTGCAACGCAATAACTGGAGCGAAAATCATATTCAAATCACATTTTCAGTTATTTTTGTGATCCGTGTGCGATACGAGTGATTTGCTTACATAAATAATAAAAATATGTGATGACAATAATCAATATGTCAACATTATTGTTTTACATATATTTTTTATTTATTGAATATAAATATTATTATTTTTTTAGAATTTAATAGAAAAACATTTTATATGCAACAAGAAGAATATTAATTAATATGATGTATTGAAAGTTAACCAAAGCATAAAATTGGATACGATAATTTGATAACACAAAGTTTCGCGAATAAACTCTACAATTTAATATTATTAAAACTTGATTGAAATACAGCCGATGAATTTAACAAAGAAAATTTTGCGTATTTACATTGATGATATATTTTCTTGTATAATATCAAATCGACAATTTCAATTTATAGCAAATTTTTTTTTTTTAATGTAATATATAAAAATGATGTTTGTTTGTTGCCATATTACTCCAACACCGTTCAACCGATCACCATGAAAATTGGATTTACATGTATTTGTTTGTCGTAAAGGTTTTTAGCATCATTAAAATAGGGTGATCATATTTCCCGGAACCCAAAACGGGACGGTTCGCGAAAAAATGTTCTCCCACCTATATAAATTTTTTTTTTTGTCGATAGGTTTTTGTATTATCAAAATAGGGTGACCATATTTCCCAAAATCCAAAACGGGACGGTCCGCAAAAAAATGTTCCCCCATATATCGTTCGACCGATCACCATATAAAAAATAATATGATTTAAAAAACACCGAGTTCCGAGCAACGCCGGGTATTACCGCTAGTCTTATAAATTCAGAAACGACGGGACGAACGCAAAACACGACAAAAACGGGACAGTCCCGGCGAAAACGGGATGTATGGTTAGCTTAGTTTTAGCGAGACCAACGAACAGGGTGGTACGAAGTACACCGAGTCAGCTGGTTTTTTTTATGAAAATGAAATGAAAATAAAATGAACGGAAGCAATGTGAGTTCGACGGGAGCATCGGATTTGTTTAAATTTATTTTTGAATTTCGCGGCGGGGCATACATGGTCCGCTTTCGTAGTGTTTTCGACCGGCAAAACTCGTTTCTTACGTCATGGCCGGAAACGGAAGCCCGCCGGAAATGGCCGCCAAAGCGACGCCGAAGGCCGACCATTTGCTAAAAACTAAAAAAAAACGCAAAAAAAAAGGAAATAAAATAAATACCGCTGCGATGCGCTCTCGCAAACAGGGGTTTTCAAAATGCAGGATTTGTTTCGTTATTTTGGTATTTAAAAGGTTACGACGCCAGCAGTCGATTGTGTTCCAGAAATTGACCACTTCAGGGAAAAACGTGAAAATTTAGGTTTTTAAAAGTGATAATATTTCGAAAAAACACAATAGATAAGATGTCTTATCTGTCACACCCTTTACGTATTTAAAAAACCTGAAAAAATACGAATTAATATTTTTTGTTTTTTTTTTTAAATAATATTTTCATTTATATTAAAAAATATTAAACAAGTAACAAAAACATTTTTTTTACTAATTATTTTTAATATTTACATTTAAAAAAAATTCAGAACAATTTCTACGAGAAAAAACTGTTAAAAAAGTTTTTATAGTAAAAAAAATGAAACATCTGTTTTCAAAATTAAATTTTCGGTAACTTTTTGAGCAACCCCATTATTTACCGTGGAAAGATCACACATACGTTACACAAACAGTCAAGTTCCAAACGTCGCTAAATCCGCCAAATCCGCGAGGACAATCGTTCGAAATAATTCAAGTCCGTTTAAAACCACTACGAAGTTTTAAGCCTGGGATTTTCAAACTGTGGTGCTGAATCCTTTAGATTCCACACGATAATCTTACTCAGAAACATTATATATTTTTTATGTTAATTTTACGATTAATTATTTATTCTACAAATTTAATAACTTTCATCCGAAAATTATCGATAATATCATTGAAATTTAATTTTTTTTTGAAATAATTTAAAAAAAAATAAAAAAATAAACAGGAAAATCCCATGTTACTCTATCTTAAACAAATCCCTTTAAAAAGGGTCGTTGGTCTCTCGTTACGGAGGACAAAAGCCGAGTTCATCATTAGTGGGACAATGTGGCCACGATCACAATGAAAAATTTAATTTCGAATAAAAGACGACTCCATTACGTCGTGAGTCGTTAGGATTTTCCGAAAAAGAAAATTGCATACCCGAAAATTCGAATAACGCACGTATCACTCGATTTTGATTTTTGGAACGTCTGATCATTGAAAATTTATAATGCTTAAACGTTCTTATTATATATTGTTATATTATGAATATTACTCTAAATAAATTTCAAATTAAAATTGGGACTTATTTTTTGTTCGTAATAAACTATTATTATTATTGTTTGATTAAAGAATAAATACTGGTAGTAAAAGTACTAAAAACTTTTGAATTTATTTTGGCAATTTTAGTATACTGCTTGCTTATTACTGACTATTTTACGAATCTAGTTACTTCCAGTAATCAACACGTTACTGATACCAAAATTAAATTCACAAATTTATGACTTTATATTGGTGAATTTTATACGTGTATTCTAACTTTTTATAAATTTAGTTACTTACCAAATAATTACTAGACGGATACCATTAAAATATTAATAATTTATGAATTCAGTACAAAATTTGTACTGCTCTTTTAGAAATTCCTTTATTGACTATTTATTCAGTTAGTTATAATACTCACCAAATAATTATTGGCGAATCACCAATAAAATATTATTTTAAATTATTTTATTTTATTTTTAAACGGCTACATGAATATCATTTGTCACTTTACCGATCAATATACTGATTCCTTTAGTAATTTTATACTGGTATTTTATGAATTCTACTAATAATTATTAATTTATTTATTATATTTACTTACCAAATAATTTTAGATCGTTCACTAATAAAATATTGATCCAAATACATCATTCACTTAAAAATTTACAAATATGTATTTACCATTATTGAAAATGTATACTGTCTCTTGATTTACTGGCCATTCATGAATTTCATCACTCACCAAATTATTACTGCCCACTGATCACTGTACAAATTTATACAGCCCGTTCACGAATTCATTTACCAGCCGTTTATGAATTTAATTAAACATAAAAGCCTTTGATTATTTCTCAAACAGATTCATTAAAACGCGATCGGATACACAGCTTACACAAATAGGGTGTCCATCGCATTGACGTGTCTTAAACGGGAAAACCCTTTTGTGCGACATACTTTCAGCGAACCCTCAAATGAAGCCGCATTCTGGAAGATGTGTGTCATAATCCTCCCATTAATCATCGGGACGATTTTCAGCCGTTTTTTTTCCATCAATTATACTGGCGACGTGGCGCTGAAAGCCCCTATGCCAGGGATGGATAAACTTGTGAAATAAAATGGATGTATATGACAGTTTTTTTTCGATAGTCTGTTTTTTCAGAGTGATTTTCGGGAAGAAATTATTTATGGAGGTTGATAGTCGTAATATTTTTATGTTTCAGGAAAATTGTTATTTTTTTTTTTAATATTATTATTTTTATAAAAATAATAGGTGCTAATACAACGGACGGACGCCGACGTATCGCTCGAAAACCAACAGTTTGTAATTTGAAATAAGTATCGCAATCGTTCGATAGATGGACTAAATGTAAAGATGACCGATCGTATTCGCGTATATATCTCAGTGGTTACGATACGTGATTACGATACGTGATTACGATCTACGGATTAAGGAAAATTAAGGAAACGTCAAATTTCCATTGAAATGACAAATTTTATTCGCGTCCATCAGTAACATATAACCTCAAATGTCAAAGTTGCGCGAAATAAGGTGTTTGTTTATGATGTGTTGATGTACACGTGACGATCTGACTGATGATAGATCGTAACTCGCGTGTAAAATATATAAATATTATGACTGAAATCCCTTTGAGACCATTCTCAATGGCATATCTATAAGGTAAATAGAACAAATTAAAAAAGTGATTCCAATTTCAAATATCGTAACCGCCGAGATATATACGCCATTGCGAACTGTCAATTTGGCAGTCCATCTATCGAGCGGTTGCGATACTTTTTTAAATCACAAACTGTTGGTTTTCGAGCGATACGTTGGCGTCCGTCCGTTGTATTAGCACCAAATAATTATATAAAAATTTCGATCATTATAAAAAATATCTGTGTCTTAAAAAGAATAAAACGTGCATTATAATGAATATAAATAAAAGATCGCCAACGCCGTAAACGATAATAGTGCGAAATATCAACCGCACAACCATTATTTACAACATTCGTAATAGGGCTAAATTGTTGAAATTTGATTAAAATTAAAATTTTAATAAATGAAAAAGTTGACAGTTGATAGTTGTTTATATTGTCTTTGAAAGAGACTATTTTTGACATTTTTACCTGTTGATCATTTCAATGCACAAACTATAATATTTTTTCTATCGTTCATTTCATATTTTTTAATGCTTACTTTGTAATGCATAAAAAAAATTCACTGCACACTACAAATAAAATGATTCTCAATACGAAATTCTTTAATGCACCAGAAATTAAATTTTAATACAAAAATAATTCGTTTTAAAATTTATATTTTTTCAATGCATAGTTAAGTCGCATCTTAATTTTTTTTCAAATAAATTTGGATTGAATGTAATTCATCAAATTTTAATGTGATCGTCCCGCTTTTGCTCAGTTTTGATAATAAATACATTTAATAAACTTTAATTATAATATTAATGTTGTATTATTAAAAAAAAATATATTGTCCATTTTCATCGGTTCCAAACATTTTTTTACTAAAATACGCCACAAATCTATTTTTCACGATTTCCAAGTGAACAAATTCAACCATTTACAAATCAAATTTAACGATTCAACAACAAACGAATTGAAAACGGTTGACTTTGATTTGAAAAAGGTTGAATTTGATTTGTGAAAGTTGAATTTGAAGCGTAAACCTGTATTGAAACCCAATAGTTGGACAAAATCGCATCAACCATATTTTCTCCGATCAAAATCGTCACCAGAACAAAAAGACTCGCCCCACGCCCCACCGGTTGACCACCACTGCACATACAACCACTATTTTTCATGACCCGTCCGTTTTCAGATCCCGGGACGCGTTATTGATTGAACTAATCGGATTAAAAGTGAAGGATGATTCTAATCCTTTGGCCCTAAACGGGAAGACTGAGACGCATTAGCGGATTGTTTCGTTTATTTCAAAAACGGGTTATTTTCGTCGCCGATAATGATCGGAGGTTTTCAAACGATTCATTTCCGGTCGGAAAATTCTGGAAATTCGCGGGCATCTGTCGGCGGAAATTCGAGTTATTTATTTTTTTTAGATGTAGGTGTCGCTTTTTATTTTGGATTTTTTTTTAATTATTTAATAATTAAGTTTATAAATAAGTTTTCTTTTAATGAATTTTGTATTTAAAAAATATGTTATGTATATTTATATAATAAATTTTTTTTTGTGAATAGTTTATAAGGAAATTTAATTTTAACTAACCATAATATTTAGAGTTTTGTATTTTTACCGATAGATGTCTCTGTTATAATATTTGTATAATAATATGCTATAATAATCTTATACAAATATTTCTTATTTTTGTTAAATAAATACTTATAACTTCAATTTTATATACCGAAAAAAATTAAAAAAATACGATTTGTATTACAAAAAATATTTATACATATAATACAAAAAAATTATGATATAAAAATTCTAAATTTATAAAAAAATATATAATATTAAATTATATCTAGATTTAGAAAAACACACGCTCACACACACGAGCTTTTCACAAGCTTTTCCAAATTTAGAACACGTTCAAGATAATCTCCTGAATCCGATAACAAACGCATTTACACCTAACACATTTCCGCCATTACACGAAAATGTATTCAATAATAACACCTTGAGCACGTGATACGACCTGAATTACTGAGGCGCACCCTTTTGTCCCCTTTTGTAGCCCCAAACAAAAATAGGCAACCGTTTCTGTATTAACGTGAGGAAGCTCGACTGATAACGTAAAAACTTTAAAGAATTCAAATTTTTTTACCAATTTTAATTCTGCCATAGTAATTATTTTCATTTTCCTTTTTTTATAAATATAACATGATAATAATGATGATGATGATGATGATGATGATGATGATGATGATGATGATGATGATGATGATGATGATGATGATGAT
>JAOXNN020241627.1:0-10389 GCA_028571205.2 Hydropsyche betteni
CAAATTCATGGGGGGGAGGGGGATTGAAACTAAACCATAATAAAATATAGTGTTTTATGAAAAGTGCACTATTCAGAGGTCAAATTCATGGAGGGGGGGGGGGGGTGTAGGTAGATATTTGAATTTTCCTACTTACTTTTACTTTACTTTTTTTAGCAAAACATAAATACTTTCAACCGCTGCAATTGTCTTTTTCTCCGGAAAATGTATGTAATAAAATGAAAAATGTTTGAATTTCGTTTTGGATTGGATTTATGTTTTTTGGATTTCGGTGCCAAAAATGTGTGTGTTTTTGCGTCCTATGTATTTGTTATATAGTGTATAGGGCACAGACCAAAAATATAGGTCATACCCTATATAATATAGGACATTGGCAACCCTAAATGAAATACATTTACCTACAAGAAGTACAAATTGTCGCATACATGAACTTTTTTTCTCGATTTCTGTATACAAAATTAATATAAGACCGGGTCTTATTTTCTTCCGGACACGACATTTTAACTTACACATATAAATTTAATTAAACAACTCCAATTGCACTCGGGCCATAATTTTCACAATCTAACTTCACCTAACTGTAAAACCAAACGGAAACGTTCGAGGCATCTCTCCGAACTTTCACCACCATCACCGACGCACATCCACTCACCACAACGACCCATCGCCCATCCTCGTGTCCACCTTCTTGCCGATCTGTCCTCGACACCATCGCACACACGTGTGCCATACCATCGCACACACGTGTGCCATACCACCGCACACACGTGTGCCATACCATCGGCTCGCGAAACCCGCGCCGCAAAAAACCGCACACGCCCACGCCTGCGAGCTCATTTCGAGAGGGACTCGCACGAGTTAGTTGAACTAGTATTTTATATATTATTCTTGGGTTATGTGCGTGCAGAACAGTAGCTAAGCGCACAGTCGAGCCGATTGTACCGTTAGTCGATGTCGGAGTCCGAGCAACCACCGCAACAGCACAACACGACGACGTCATTACACAGATTCGTGTGGATGTCGTTTGAAATATGATGGCGTTGTGTTTTTATGTATTTTTCGGCGAGGTAGTGTTGTCGGATGAGAATGGTTCATAGAAATTTCGATCCAATACTTATTTCGTGTACTAAAACTTCGTTCCTGATAATATGAAGTTTTTAGGTAATGAGTTCTTCGATGGTGGGTTAAATTGTTTTTTTTTTGTGAGATTATGATTTTTTTTGTGTCTTTCGTTTAATATGGTACTTACTTTAACAAGATTTTGATTTATAATAACGCGGTATCTGTGTTGTCGAAAGAAACGTTTTCGATAAAGTTCTGTTTTACTGAGGTATAGAGATGCAAATTTTTAGAATTACGTTTATAATGTATCTTTGCCTACCTAAAGAAAAATTATTAGTTTTTTAAAATTTTCACGCAAATTATTCGTTTTCAACTAATCATCAGTTCCAAATTACACCGAAAGCGACAATAAAAGCTTAGATGAAATTTCAATGAAAAACCAACATAAATTTCTTTAAATTTTCTAAAAGAATCTATCCGCCTCTTTCCTATACATAACCTAGTAAGACTCGTTTAACACGATTTCGTTTTACACAGTGGTCATATTCATAGTGTTAAATGAAAAATAGTTGTATTATATGTTTTGGAAAATAAAATCATATTTGTGTTCGTTTTAATTAGGAATTAATTTATATTTAGAAGATGACTTTGTGTATCAAATTAATTGATTAATTAATAAAATCAAAGATTTTTCAAAATATTCTTAATCCTTAAGTTCTATTAATACTATTAATATATTCATGTGTTATGCAAACACGGAAATTGCCCATAAAATAAAAAAAAATTACTCATATAAATAACCACCGAATACTACGAAATGTCCCGTATAATTTTCATTCAAACACATTTCACCGTCCCGGAAACTCACCTCAGATCTGCCCAAAAACCGCAAACACATACCACAGACCACGTACGGACTCACTCATCATCATCAGCACTCTCAGAACAATCATTAAGGGCAGTAGACGCCCTCGGTTTCTATTGTTGTGCTCGTGGGTTTCGTTTGGCGCGCGCGTTCATTTCTCCGGCCGTTTCACGAAATCCACCATCGCCCTCTCTGTCCATCTTCTTCGGCAGTTGGCTATCACCAGTGGCGGTCTTACTTCGCTAGAGGCTGAAGATGTCGAAAAAATGAGGAGACCCCATAATATATATGTAATATAAATAGGTTGCGATTGAAAAAATATAGATTGTGCCTTAAAACCAATGACTCGTGCATTAGAACTATTTACGTTATGCATTATTTTAGATACATTAAAGAATCCCGTATTGAGCATCATTTTATTTAATGAATTTTTTTCATGCATTAAAAATATGAAATTAACAATAGAAAAAATGGTTTGTGCATTGAAATGATCGAGAGGTAGCAATGTTGTCAGCGTGAAGTTTTCTTCCACAGACAATACGACACATCTGTCGACTATCGACGTTTCTTTTTGTTGAAATTTTAATTTATTTAGTATTAATCACATTTTAACAATTTGGTCCATTTTGATTCTATTATGAAAGTTGTGAGTTATGGTCATACTATTGATATTTCACCCTGTTCGCATTTGCAGAATTAAAGAACCTTTATTTATGCATATATTCTAATCTACGTTTTATTCGTTTTAAGGTACAGATATTTTTTCAATGATCAAAGCATTTTTTCGAATGCACAAATTTCGATTTTCGTGCAAAATGTACACATTACTTTTTAATGCTCACTAATTTTATTAAAGGATGTGGCTATTTGCAGTTACAATATCATTGAAATCAGGTAGATTGCATAAGAAACAGTCAAATGATGTGTCTATTTACCGATATCCAAATGTATGTTTAAAACACTGTGGAAGAAAATACTCAAAATGAAAAAGAATTTGAGAATATCGAGTCATTGCCATTAGAAAATATCACCAACAATGAACCAAATACATATTTAAGATTTAAAAGCGAAATTAAATGCAAGGGTCGTCCCAAAAACAAAATATGAAACGAACATCTTTTAATCGAAAATTAATGTGAAAATACAGAAAACAGAAACATTGTCACCACATTTCCATTTAATTCATATTTTTCTGTTTGATTTTTATTTTATTATTGTTATTACATTTTTATATGATATTAGCGAATAATACCTGGCGTTGCTCGGGACTTAAATTTTAAATCAAATTTTTTTAAATTTAAATTCATTAACACAAAAGCGTATTATCGCAATCATATGCGACACGCGGCCACTTTTTATATATGAGGAGGAACATTATTTTGCAAATAATAGCCAATGCAACAATGCAATGCAACTAGCCAATAATTCGCAGTTACTATAGCTGCAAATAGCCAATAATTAGCAGTTACTATAATTGCAAATAGCCAATAATTTGCAGTTACTATAACTGCAAACAGTCACATCCTTTATTGAATGCTCGGGCTAAATGCGCATTTATTTTATATAATGCACGTTTAAATTGTCCCCTAGAAAAACTATAATAAATCATAGGGACTCTGAGGCGAGATTCTAAGTGAACCCGCCACTGGCTATCACCGTTTCTGTCTGGCCAAGAGCCGCTGTCGAGGATGAGGAGGCGGTGGTGGAGCGGTCTCCGAGTACTTTCGTTAACGCCGCCGACAACAAACCGGTTAATAGGAATCCACCGATAATTCTAACCGAGAGTTCAATTTCGTCGTAATACATAATCTCCGTTTATATCCACTCGCGCACGAATCCCTCAAACGAACACACCGATGTGGCACACGAACGAAATTCAAGCGTTCCATCGACCATGGCGGTCTATCGTTGCGGATTTACAGCGATGTATCGGTCGACATTGTCGAGTTCGCCTTTTTTAATCTGCAATAGTCCGTTTATGGACACGGGTAAAGCGCGAGATAAGACGCGGCTAATAAAACGTCGTGTGGCTCGGAGATGATTCGAATTGTAAAAGCTCGCTAAGGCTGGACGCCATTGTTCGGTTTTTCGTTATGATTTATTGGAATTTTGCAATTTTGCACGTGTTAAGGGTAGGTGGGAAAATACTAAATAATTTGTATGGCGGGTTTTTGAAGGTTTCGAAAGATGGCTCGTTGTGTCTGGTGTTATGTTAATTGTGGCGTTTTATTGCTTGATGATTACATGTTGTCGGTTGTGTTTTTTTTTTTTTTTAATATACGAACGGAGTATAGAGTTGTTTCTTTTGAAACAAAAATCTATTAAGAATCTAAAATATCTTATTTTATAAATATTTAATAATATTTTCGTTCTATTTATATTTGTGATTGAAAAATATGCGTGTTCGATTGAAATATCGAACACACAGAAAGGCTATTGAAATTAACTATGTAAAAAGAACCGGATTTAGGATGAAAGCTGATCTTTTTAGAATTATTTTTCTTGGATTTCATATTCATACGAGAACTTCTTCTTTCTTGAATGAAACAGAATCCAACCCAGATAATCAGGATTGGAAATCATAGAATGAAAACTGTGTGCGTTGACGTATATTACGAGATCCAAACCAGTATCATCAAAAGTAGGTAAAACTAGTGCATTTCAATAAGCTATTTTCAGAATAAGACAAAAAAAGCAATTTTGGAATCAAAATTGGATTCAAATTAACATTTTCAGAAATCGATAGAATTCAGTAAATTCAAAATCGTATAAATTTCTAGACTTGGTCAGTCCAATTCCGACAACATCAACAAGACAAGAGATCCGCGCGAACCCAGAATCAATCGAAGCTGCGCGATTCCGCAAATTCAGAAAAATGAACATTTTTGGAATAAAACAATCCAATTCATACGATAAGATTTTTATCTTGCACCGCACGGACTTAGAAACATTGAAGTCAATGCTTGATGATACCAGAAAATACAAAAACAACTCTAGAACAAGATAACCCAACTCCATCGTCATTGACGTCGAGGCAAGAGCATTCATGGGCCTAAAAATATCACAGTATCCACTCCTTTAATCTGGGTGAATCCAAAAACATTAAGATAACCCAATTTCTTTGACACCATCGTCGAGTCAAGAGCACCGTACAATCCCAGAATCATCGCAACTGGACGATCAAATAAAAAAGCATTTTTAGAACACGATCATTCAAACTCGGCGAGAAAAAATCACCGCACGGTCCTAGAATCATATCAGCCTCCATTCCTCTCATCTGGATAAACCCAGCAAACCCAAAAACATTTCCTCAACAAAACCACCCGGTTCCATTGTCAAACAGATAAAAAGCACGGCCCCATAACCATCGCAGCCTCCAACCTTCTCATCTGTATAAACCCCAAAAAATTTCCTCAACAAGACCACCCGATTCCATCGCCGAGTTGAAAGCACCACAAAATCCAAGAACCATCGCACCCTCCATCCCTTTCATCTGCATAAACCAAATACATTCCCTCAACAACCCCACCCGACTATCATCAACTCAATATCACCTTAAAATCCAACAACCATCGCACCCTCCATCCCTTCCACCTATATAAGCCCAAAAACAAAACCCCCCGATTCCATCATCAACCCAACACCGACACAAAATCCAACAACCATCGCACCCTCCATCCCTCTCATCTTCACAAACCCATTTCCTCAACAATCCCATCCTACTCCACTATCAACCACCTCACGATCCCACAACCACCATAGCCACCATCCCTCCCGTCCGCACAAAAAAAAAACACATTCTCTCAACAAAACCACCCTACTCCATCATCAGCCCAACACCACTACAAAATCCAACAACCATCGCACCCTCCATCCCTCTCATCTTCACAAACCCATTCCTTCAACAAAACCACCCGATTCCATCATCAACCCAACACCACCTTACGAACCATCGCATCCTCCATCCCTCTCATCTGCATAAACCAAACACATGCTCTCAACAAAACCACCCGATTCCATCATCAACTCAACACCACCTTACGAACCATCGCATCCTCCATCCTTCCCACCTATACAAACCCAAAAAACACTTAACAAAACCTCCCGATTCTATCATCAACCCAACACCACCACAAAATCCAACAACCCTCCATCCCCCTCACTTGCACAAACCCATTCCCTCAACCACCCTACTCCATCATCAGCCCAACACCACTACGAAATCCAACATCCATCACAGCCTCCATCCCTCCCTCCTATAAAAACACTTAACAAAACCTTCCGATTCCATCATCAACCCAAAACCACCACAAAATCCAACAACCCTCCATCCCCCCCACCTGCACAAACCCATTCCCTCAACCGCCCTACTCCATCATCAGCCCAACACCACTACAAAATCCAACATCCATCACACCCTCCATCCCCCCCACCTGCACAAACCCATTCCCTCAACCGCCCTACCCCATCATCAACCATCAACCACCCCGCGATCCCGCAACCGCCGCCCCCTCCATCCCTCCCGCCCACCTCACCTCGGCTCCATCGCACCTCAACCAGAGCCGTCTCCACCAGAGTGAGAGCCGTGTCCGCCGGCGTGTGTCGGTGTTACACAATAGCGAGGGGCGTTGACCGGGCGTGCAACTCGCCTGCAGCCCGCGCGCTCCACGCAGTGGGAGTCGCGCCCGCGCCGGGCGCTCGCGCGGTCGTGCCATGGGATGACAATCGCCCACAATGGACGTGTTCGAGGCGGGGCGCGCCGCCCCCCAGCAGCCCAGGCCCCACACGCCCGAGGTGTCCTTCGACGCCGGCCAGGAGTTCAACTTGTCCTTCTTCGACCCGCCGCAGAGCAGCGAGTCCTCGTCCGCGGGCAAGGCGGCCGCGCAGCCTCTGCCCACCAGCACCACCGGGGCACAGCAGAGAGGTAAACGGCGTGTCGACGAACTCGCTTTTCTTTGGCCGCGGAGAAAGTCCCAGGGGAAATTCGCCCCCCGACGTGCCCCGTTTGTGCGTCGAGCTTTTCTTTGGTATTTTGTATCGATACGTTCGTCGTGCCCGTTTTGTGTAGGACAGTCTTCCCATCGAATATTGGGGGGTCTACGCTATATACCTTATCGCAACCTCGTATCGACAATGTTTTGTATTAAAATTATATTAATTAAAGTAATTTTTTTTATATTATTTTAAAACTAGTATATAGTCCCGATGTTGATAACATCGGCTGCGAATTGATAACCATACTATTAAAAATTGAAAATATTTATGCGAAATTATTTTATTGCGTGATGTAATAAAACAAAAATTGAATATATGCAAACATATTTTATAACCGTGCCCTTGCGAAATGTCTCGAGAATATAACAGTCGCGAGCGTCATTGATACACAGACAGACAGACGAACACACAGATATCCGCTATTTTATATATATGTTGAAATATATATTTTTTTTATAATAGAATTTCAATTTATTATTTTGAATTAATCGACTTTTTATATAGAGCGTTTTCGTGTTGGACGATTCCCGTTGCGAAACAATGAAATATCCGCGAAAAATTAGCATTCGTAAACATCCGAATCCCTTGACAGCATCATATGCGAGTCTCGTAAACATGCGGCGCGTTGAAATTCAAGGCGAATTTCTTTCCGACAGTTTTAGTTCATACGAAATTAAATCCGTCGATTTAAGTTCTTGTTGTGTTTTGAAATTCAATGTTATTCTGATTGGCTCTGAATTTGTCAACCAAGACGGTTGACACTGACCCCGTGCAGTGGTGAACTTAAACTTAAACGAACGTAAACATTTCAACATATGGCGAGAATCTTCTCGGCGTTTTTCGGCATTTTCCCGGTTATGGATTATAATAATCGTATGAAAAAAGCGCGCGTTTTTGTTTTGTATAAATTTGAATGTTTCGAGTTCGATTGGGTGTCCTGAGAGAGACGTCTTCGGCCGTTTCTGCGTAGTAAAGCGATAACTTGATTTCGGGTTTTGGTCGTTGCGCGTTTTTTCGACAGGAAGCCTTCGGGATCGGACGTGTTCAAATTTGGAAATTGTATGTGATGAGATATTAGATGTTTATTCGATGGAGTGGGATATTTTGTGCGGAAAAGCTTAATGGTAAATTTCAATGACCCATTTATTATATATTTCTGCAACACATTTTCCGATACGAAATTCGAAATAGTTTCAAGCAAACGAAATAAACAAATTTGTTTTCATTGGTATAATTAAATAGGTGCACGTTTACGTTTTTGAAATTGCACGGTTTATTTTCCTTCAACAAAATATGAAATATATCGAATACTGCTGCTTGTTTTATACGAATTCAGAATTTCGATTTATATTTTTGTATTTCGTCATTGATGTGCCACATTTTTATTTTTAAAGCTTTTTCATTTATAAATATTTTCATTCATTAAGTTTTTCGTGCATAAGCACGATCTCATTTTTTTAAATTTATGGATCATTTTTTACATAAATTTTATTATTATGATATTTTGAATACTCATTAATTTATTTTCAATAATAATTCAAGCTATTAATATTTATGATTGAATTAATGGATCGTGTTTCCATATTTACTCATTCAGATGATACCGAAAGTCATAATCATAAATATTAACGCAAACCTTTGAAAATCCTATACAAAATGTTTTATGAAGTTGAATCATTGATGTAATCTTCAAGTAATTTGTTTATTTATGAAAAAAGTCGATTTTCGAAGTGAAACGAATACATTTTTGATGCTAATTCTCTCTCGTTCAAATTCCTGTAAGTTTGAAATAGTTGAACATTTTCAATTCGAATCACTTACAATAAATACATTTTCGAAAGTTTGAATACAAAATTAAATTAGAAAAATCCAATTTTGAAAATATCTCAGATAATCTCTTATCAAATTGAACAAAGATCGTCTTTAAACATAATATGAATTCATACATTCAATTGAAAAAGTACGATGCCCATTATTCATCACGAAATCATGCGGATATGTCCGCATTGAAAAATTCTTCTTCGTCGTCTGCCATTAGCAAATATTGATCATTTATTTTTACTGTGACACACATTCAGCGATGATTTGAAAACGGAACTGTCGTCCATACAATTTGCATAACGAACGTCACTAAAATTGTTAACGAACGGCTTACACGGGATAAATACTATCAAAACACTATTTAATAGTCATAACCGATATGTATAATGTATGTGTATTTTTTTTTCATTTTCAATTACGGTACATCGAATATGTAAATACTACGACGGATATTTACATTTTCGATGCATTTATGATTTAATTAATGTTTCGACAGTATTCGTAATTTCAAATTGTTAATTATCATTGAATTGTATAATAATTTGGTTAGATTTTAATTATACAGTTTTTACGCTTCGAATGCAACGTTTTGCATTTCGAATTCAACGTTTTACACTTCAAATTCGAATATGAAAAAGTATTATATTATTAAGATCACTGTCATAATAATCAATTGAATCAACAAGAATTCAAAGTATAGTTTTTTACATTTCAAATTCAACCATTTATATATCAAATTCAACAAGACGTACAAGACGTATCAAATTCAACAAGAAGTAATATTAAGACCATTTTCATGGTAATCAATGAAATCAACAAGAATTCATAGTACAGTAAACCCCCTATAATGTCCCTCTCTTTATCGTTCATATGCATTCATATTCAACTTTTTTTTCAAATGCATTTGAAACAAGCAGTTAACAAGTAGAAATTAAAAAAAAATTAAAATTGAAAAACCTCAACCCCTTATAACGTGGAATCTATCTTGACGTTATAAGGGGGTTCACTATAGTGAATTTCATCGGTTACTATGACAACGGTATTTATAATACTTTCTTATAGTTGAATTTGAATTGTAAAAACTGTAGTAATTTATTTCATTGATTACTATGACAACGGTATTGATAATACTTTCTTATAGTTGAATTTGAATTTTAAAAACTATAATAACGAATTTCATCGATTATTATGACAAAAATCTTAATAATACTATCCTGTAGTTTAATTTGAAATATAAAATGACGAATCTGAAACGTGAAATGTTGAATTCCTAATATAAAAACTGTAGTAATTAATTTCATCGATTACCATGACAACGGTTTTAATAATACTCTCCCATAATTGAATTTGAAATGAAAAAACCGATTTTTTTTTCAAAACTGTATTAAATACAAATCGAGACTAATACAATATCACGTTTAAAATTAACAAAAATATCGCATTCATAATACATTCAACTCGCGCATCCACAATTATACTTTCCCGTTAGTTCGAAATCATTTATACCATTCCTAGCTTTGATCCAACACACAAACTAACGGAATCGCCCGTCTTCACAATCGCCCATACCGCGGGGGGGGGGGGGGGGGGGGGGGGGGGGGGGGGGGGGGGGGGGGGGGGGGGGGGGGGGGGGGGGGGGGGGGGGG
>JAOXNN020241645.1:0-10387 GCA_028571205.2 Hydropsyche betteni
GAGATTCTAACGTAATTGAGGTTTTACGAAGGTAAGTTTAACATTTTTTATTTTCAGCCGCTCTAAGGTCAAGCTTAGCTCAGTTGAATTAATTGACCCCTGTTGGAGCATTGGTTGAGAAGGAGACTACTTGGCTAAGAAAAAATGTTAGTTAAAATTTCCAATTTAAAAACTAATTTTTAATTCAATTACGATTGGCAATACGCAGAAGTTAGTTTCTATTAATTTAAATGACATCGATAATAGGCGAGGAGAAAGGGTTGGCTATGGAAAGAGGCTAAATCAATCCAACCAACAATAAAATTGACTGGAACCACTTTAACTACCCTGTCTGCCTCAAGCTCTTTAACTACGAACGTGCAAAAATTCCAGACGCCTTCAAGAGAGTAGTCCTCTTCCTATGGATTAACCATATATTAATATGGGCTTCCATCGGGTTGAATTTTCTGACGAATATCATCGCAGCCGCTACAGGGTACATTTATGTTGAAGTAGCGCTCAAGATAGTCTCCGTATTGGGATAAGTTTCTTTCTAATGATGATATGGATACCACTCGCTTTGTACTTCTTCTATCTTCCTTATAAAATACTCCTCGCCAACGAAGGAAGGACAGGAGTGTTCTACGGACTATCTTTACTAACTTTTGTATTTTTCTTCATGTGGTGTATAGCAGATTTTGCCGATGCTAATGGATTCGTCCAAGTAAAAAAGTATTATGATGCTTCGAAGGGGGCAGCAGGGACATTCGGCCTGTTCACCAGTCTCCTCAACCTGGTTATATCAGGCCTCACAGTGATAAATGTGTATATGTTTTACAAAAGCAGTTGATCTTACATATCTCTAATATTTAATTTGTCTGATGAAACAGTAAGTCAACGATTATGGCCAATCAGCTTAACGCATATACGATATTGCCAAGCGCAACCTAACATTGTTTACGGACTGGGCAATGATGAGGGGAGTAATGTTTAATTTCGCCATTGAAGGAAGAAATGGTTTTGACACCAGCTACATGCCCTTCAGTTTGTTTCCGTGTGTGGTAAGTGTTAATTAACTGGCAGATAAACTAAACCGAAAAGAAGCAGCTGGACGAAGTACATCTCATATTTCAAAAAGTTCTATTTCGGGTCGTAGACGATAAGTAGTTCTGCAACAGCGTTTTTAAAGATGTTGTAGCTAGTGACCCTTTTGTCAATAGCATTTTGAAGCTATATAACGAAACGTTCAGTCACAGAGAATCTTAAGTATAATAATTTTAAAGCAGAGAATCTAGTGTTGCATAGTTCGAAACGACTATCTGCGTGACGCTAAGAGTAAGAAGTGGCAGATGGTGGAGTACAACAATATTGCTGCTGGACTAGGATCTCTTAGTTAGTATCTGCAGTAGGCAAATTGGCATTGGTCGAAATCTCTCTTTAAGGAAGTTTACGATACTTTAAAAGATATTTAAGTGCCTAGGACCCAACATTATGATATTATCGATAACGCATTCTATAATGCGTGGAGACTTTATGGAAAATAAAGTGCTGCTGTGTTAGTTGTTCATTAGCGAAATTAAAAAAATATTTTTGACCAACGAGCAATCGAGTTCAAATTTATCAAGGCAGGAGTTAAAGTTCTGAGAGCTGAGTTTCCCACCATTATTCAAAAACTCAAACTGAGCTAGTAGGAAATACTCACCTATGATGGAGTTTAGATTGCGTTAGTTTATTTTAGAGTGGGGTACAGTCCCGACCATTATGATGAGGCTGGGAACTGTTGGTAAGCTCGTAGACTGATCGAACTGAGCCACGCCATTAAAGTTCCTAGCATCGGAATGCAATTAATTAACTTCAAAAGAGCTCAGGTAGAATTAGGCAAAAAGTAAGTTCTAACCAAATATATCTCATCAGCCGAGGCTGATCAAGTCCTCAGCGCTATGACATAGATTTGGACTTTCTAAGATCCTGACGGCTACAAATAACTCAGAGAGAGGTGCAACGATATTTAGAATTATGTTCTTAAACCGAATAGAGAGGGAGGAGGCAATAACTTATATTTTAATGACATTCCAACTATGCTTGATAAAATGAGTGAACTATAGAGGAAAGGGTATATTCTAATGCGAAAGATCATCCCTTAGAAGAAAAAGGTAGTCACCATGAAGAAAGGTTACGACCTCAAGTATATTGATGGAGTTAGTGAATACGGTGTATTCGGACTGATCATAAAGAAGGGAGACTAAATACTGACCAATGTCGTTGGAGGGAATCTTATCAGAACTAAGGATGCCACCTGTAATGAGGGTGGAATAGCTGCTGGGTATGCCGTTCTGGACTCCTTAATCATCGAGAAGTGCCAAGAGTGATGTTAGGTATGAATCCGCCCATTTCAATATTAAATATTAATGAACTAATAGCCTAAATAAAACCCTCTCTAACAACCCCAAGAGGTCATGAATGCTGAAGACCAAGAATAATTCATAGAGGAATGTGATGATGTGGTTCAGAACAATATGGACTACTGCTTCAAATGTAAAAAACGAGGCGAGATCTTCTGTTGTGATAATTGCCCTAGATCATTTCATGCAGAGAGCGGTTGTTTGTCTAGGCGACCCACTGAGTACTTCGACATTAAATATAGAGCCATATGGAGTTGTCCCTGCTGTAGGCTTCGAGACCAATGTTCGATATGCGAGATTAATGTAAAAAACGATACCCCTTACGTAATTTGCAACATGTGTGAGCGCAAAATACACTTGGGATGTTCAGGCGTTAACTAATAGATACTTGCAGCCTAAATTCCAGAAGATATTTGCTTCTTACCGTAGTGTTGTTTTATCTGTCATCCATGTCTCTACAATGGGTAGGTCCGTAATATCATAAAAAACGTAAAGACTTCAACAGCCAGCTACAGCCTGGTGAGCACCTACTGTACATGTAATTCTATTTAGTTAGTTCACTTTTGCACTTAGGATGGGTGAAGGACTCAGTGGTGACTACTCTGGAGTAGAAGCCTAAAAAGCATAAGCATCCGATCAGTAGTTTCACCCCCTTCAAAAAGCCTGTAATTTAGCGGATCCTTGCTGTAAAGATCCCACTAGTCCATAAACACAAGTCCTCGTACTAGATCTCCCACATTCTGAGAGACCTATCCAGAAAGCTCTAGCTGGGGGATCCCAACAACTTCAAATTTCTTATTAAATGGGCTGGTCAAGACTACCAGTTCAGTACTTGGTAGGATGAGTTGGTTGTGAGGAAGGGCGGAGTGGTTTGCTAACCACTAATCTAGTATCTGGTTCGTAAAGAATACTAGATGGTCTGCCTTATCTAAAAGACTGCAACAGTGGGTGCTTATAGAATTCCACTGGATATCACTGCTCCCCTCTAAATGCGCTAGAGAACCGTCATCAACGAAATGGTCTAGATGCACAGTTAGCGTAATAGATCTATCGTTATCACCAAATATATCAACTAAGAGATGTCCTACCATAGGTTAGTGTCAGCCTGGATTTCTGAGCTCTACTACAAAAGGTTTGTAACTAAGCCTTTCCTGATAATAACCCGTCATCGATAAATTCCGAAGTGGCTGGGAATAATTAACGATTACTGTCCCAAACTTTACGTTATCAATTTGACGGGACTCCTCTAAAACAGAAACATCATAAAAGCTCGTTAACTATTCTACTAATAGGCTGCCTGCCCCAAATTCGATATTCTAATAACCACTTACGACTGCTTTTCCAAAGACTATGGTATGTTCTACAACTCGCAAATCAATGTTGAATGGGCTAGTATGATCTATGACTAGGACTACAAATCTCATTTTCTCATCTAAAATAAACCTGGTATTAAATAGGTTCATAAGTTGCTACTCCTAAGTACTTCAACACTAATTTAGAATAACTCATTAATATTGACTACAGATCGATACTCAAGCTACTGGGAAACCAGAAAAAGTACCTTGGGACTACTCTCGACATGGAAGTAGTTAAGTCTCTCATGATGGAATGGGTTCCTACATCATTTGGTGATTGGCCCTAACTAGTCCTCTAGTCTAAATTCATCAAACTAAAAAGACTACCTTCCATCAGCAACTAAGTTTTATCCAAACCTCCCTAAATAATAAAACCTGACAAATAGCTGAAGGACCCCACCTATCAGGCTCCAAGGTAGAGATTGATTAGATAAAAAAATAAGCCCTAGCTTTCTCTAAAACCGGACGAAAAGGAAGAGAGTCCTTAGAAATCCTACCTAAACATCACTAAAGTAAACTCTCCTATGCTACTTACTAAACTGACACCAACATCACCTCCTGCTGTCACCTTATTGAAGGATTCTCTAGTTATTCCCAATGATAAAAAATAGTCTGATAAAAAGAATCTGTAGGCTCAACAGGAAGCTATTAAGTTCCTTCACAAGGCAGGTCAAAATGTACATATCTAACTGCAGTGTCTCGAAAAACATAAGAGAATATGCTACCTCAGATTTGTAATTGCCTTCGGGTTGCACTACGATAACCCCAATCATATGCTCTCTCGATTAGTGGTATTCGACCCTAACCTATTTGCACATAACTAGCAGACTTTTGAGAGGGTGGCACGGTATACTATTGCCTTCTTGACAATCCTACATACTCATACTGTAACTTAACTCTCCAGAAAGGCACTCTTCGACCTACATGTACATCCCACTTAACTCAGCCATCAGCTGTCCTGCGTCGAGTGGTGGACCTCTCCAACATTTCTCAGTACTACCTCAAGTACAAGGACAATCCTAGTGCATTCCCCTTCAAAACTAGATTTGATGTGGGACCATAACTAAGATTCGATGCATCTACAATGGTTATACAGTAACAGTGGAGTGAGAGGGATGACCTCCTATTGTTTAGGTTGATAATCTAACACGGCTACGACAACTGGGTAAAGATCTGCTAGTCCTAATCCTGGATCCCCGAAGGTTACCGAGAGTACTACAACAGCTACGACTCTATCCTTCGAAAGGTGTGCAACATATCCTCCATACTCCCTATAAGTCGCATTAAGTAACTTCACTCTAAACTCAGAGTATGCTGTAAATTGATAAGTGACCGAGTCTAGATCCTTATGGATGTGATCCGTAGGTACGAGTTGGTGGAGGAGACTTCTTGATAAGTTACAATTAAATTTAATTATTTATGAGGACGATAGCTGAGATTCCAGTTAGGGTCAATTTAAACCATTAAGCAGAAGAGCTAGTCGATCCTGTCAGACCTAAACCTAACAGCAACCGCTACTCTAAACTCAGGAAGACTCAGTATAAGTCCTTCAACTACAATAAAGATGACTGTGGACGTAGGGAAAGTCAATCGCTATTCCGACGATTACCTCCCCCCAGTACAATACTCATTAACAACTTCCTCAAAAGCTAGCGGTTCAAACTAAACTGTAGGCTCACTCAACCCATAAATATTACTGAGTAGCTGTTGGGGTTTATTAAAGCTAAAGGTTCAGTCTATCGGCAGAACCCTCCGCATGTTCTATGCTAAACTCCAGAGTTGCAGACGTATGGAAGGTTGGGCAGATATTCAGGAGTGAAGATAGAGAAGGTGAGTGCAGAGGATATTCGTATAGAGCGTAGCTAATAAGCTAAACCAATAATAAGAAGGTAATTTCTCAAAAGGAAAGTGCATAAAACCTGTGAAGTCAAGGCAGGAAGTGAGAGTCCAGTAAAGACTCTATCCACCTACAAATCGAGAACCATATCGACATCGGAGAAGAATACTATTTGTCTGAATAACTCTAGAAAGTTGCGTCCTGTGTTGCAATACGACTGGAAGGCTCTTAATAGTTTGAAGTCTGAGAGCTATGCTGTGATGGAATATCCCACTGGTCGTCTTATTCTCTCTTATAGAAGCAAACAACCGTTAGAGATAGCTAGTTTGACTAAAATAATGACATGCTATTTGATAATTAAGTTGGCTGAGGAGTATCAAAAGGACATTACTGTAGAAAAGCATGTCATTGGGGAGCATATTGAAGAGTCTACTGGAACCACAGCGTAGCTAATAGATGGGGACTGTTACACTATTTAGCAGTTGCTTTACGGATTGATGCTTCCCAGTGGTAATGATGCAGCACTGGCTTTAGCTGACTGGGGTGGCAGTCTAATCGCCAAATCCCAGAAGCACTAAGACAACATCAGAGTATTTATCGACTAGATGAACGTTAGAGCCTATAAGCTCGGACTCAAGAGCACAAGGTACACTAATCCCCACGGACTACCCAATAAGCTTACCCGATCGACTGCTTTAGACCAGTGTCTACTGGAACTTTAATGCCTTTCGATTCCTTTATTCCGTAAGATAGTAAGTACAAGAAGATACAAAATATGGATAGATACAACATAGGGTTACAAGAGATAGGTGTAGTGGTAGAACACTAACAAATTATTACGGAGAGAGGGCTTTCTGGGTATCAAAACTGGCATCACTGTAACGGCTGGTCCATGTCTGGCAAGCGCCTATTCGTTTCGTCATTCCATCTACGTACTCACTTTACTACGAGCTAGCAAAGTTTCTCGGAGGTTTTCATAGAGCCGTTACATAATGGGTTGGGTGTTATAAAATCTTTATGCTCCCTCAATCACAACGGAATAGAGGTTGCGACTGGCCCAGCTGAAACGAAGATAAAGGTAGCTGGATAGCGACAACAGTTAGGATTAAGCCTAGTTCCAGTACACCCAGTAGAACACAAAGTAACTGGCCAAACGTAACTGCATTTTAAGGGAGTAATTGTGAATGCATAATAAGCGATTTTACTCTGGTTGTGTATTACACTGTTATTAATAGCCACCAATATTATCAATTATGAATCAGAGTACCGATAAAGGATAAAGATTCTTACAGAATAGAACATCCGGAGATGTTGATCGTTCCTGGTATAAGTACCTGTATTATGCATGCTGCCCCTGTATTGCAGCAACTGGAGCTTATGCAGAGTAGAGGTCTGAGAGACAACATGAGCAGGGGTTAGACAAGGACGATACTCAACGCTCCAACCACTCGAAGGCAGTCAATCAGGAGATGTCTTCTATTCCAAGTTCCCCCGTCCATTCAGCCTAACATTAACAGATGGAGCGCAACCGCAACAAAACCACATTTTTCTCAACCCACTCCCCAAGTCGTAGCAATAAGGGTTCTGATTTAGGCAGGCGCAGAACACAGAGCAAAGGACGTTCATTTCCAATATACGGACTTCAGGACGATAAACTGATAATGGTGGGAGTGGGAGTCAACAAAATGCTAACCAAAGCTTCAGCAGTAGTGGTCACACCCCCTCCTCACATCCTACTAAAAACTAAGAAGTTGTTGTAAAATAGCTCTACTCGAGCCGGATTTTAAAACCCGAAACTGGATCATTTTTGGGCAAGAAGATACCTATTCTTCTAGAAATTCGACTGGAGGATCAAAATGGATGAGTCATCGTGGTCTACAACACCACCTGAAGCTGTAGCCGAGCACTTATCCATGAGAATTAAATGTCCCACAGTCCTCGATGGATTCTGTGGGGTAGGCAGTAATGCTATTAAATTCGCTAATACCTGCCACACTGTAATTGCTAATGATAGAGACCCCGTTAAACTATAAAACCTCTAAGCCAATCGGTATATTTACGGGGTTTAAAATATTACCCATCTAAATTACGACTTCCTGTAGCTGCCGGAGGTGAAGGCAGATGTAGTATACATTAATACTCTAAGTACTATGACAGTTAGCTAATAGTTGGAGGAGAGTGATCCCATTGAGGACTACCATCCCACCCTCGGAGCCACTTTTTAGAAGGCTCTGACTATCTCCAACAATGTTGTTATGCTTCTCCCAGTTAATATTAACATCTAAAAGCTAGGTAGTGTGCTATCGTAAAGCCTGCAGAAGATCTACCCTCGGAATACTTCCTGTTCCTTCGAGATAGAGAAGGTCTACTTTATGAACGCTCTCAAGTACATCTTAGTTTACTATGGTCCTCTCGTTAACAAATAGATTAAGCTTAAGACTGAACTGGACTTTATCTACACTTTATTGGATAAAAAGGATAACTAGAGCTTCTAGCACAAGAAGCTAGTAAAGGATATCAGGTAGAAGTATGGTATGACTTCCCTCTTGAAGTATGTAAATGAATGTCAGAATTTGGGAGAGTGCCCTAGTATTATCGACAAGTTTTACCAGCTTATGTGCGAGAGGAAGTTGATGAACGAGTAGGATCTGCATCGACTAATTAAGTACTAGCAGAAGAAAAACAAACACAATCATTAATAATAAGAAAAGTACGATTTGGGAAGAAGTTAGCATACCCACTCTTTTGTAACCAATTAGGACTCTAGTTCATATAGTTCAGCTGTACATTAACAGGGTAGGAATAGGAACACCGTGCAGTTCAAATCCCAAATCTAGTAGTCCAGAGAACAGTCCTTGCCTTAAAATGGTTAATGATTATATTATTATTACAACTTATTCTATTGCTTAAATGTTTGCTTCATGAACGACCTCTGAATCCTCCACCTCCACGACCGCCTCTTGGTGGGCCTCCTCTGCCTCGAGGGGCACCTCGATTACCTCCTCTAAAGCCTCCTCCCCTGGGGCCTCCTCTCTGCCCTCCTCTTGGTCCGCCTCTTTGCCCTCCACCTCCTCTTGGCCCTGAACCTTTTTCTCTCGGTTGAAATCTTTCTATCGGCAATAAGTCTTCGGGGCTCATGTACAAAACTTGTCCTTGTTTAAGTGATGAAGCCTTTACGCCCTCTTAGAGTTTGGCGCTGAAGAAATAGTCTTCGACTGGCCCCAATACTTCATCAACAGACCCAATCTTTGCTTTCGACTATAGGTATACACCTCTGTTAAACTTTGGAACCCTCGACATATCCGTAGCTTTCAGTACTATCATCTTTTCACACGGATGCTAGAATTTGCAGAAAGGCACCACATAGCTAGGAGGTCCCTGTTGAAATCCCTGCCGGAAGTTGCCTCCGCCTCCTCCTCTTCTGAAGCCTGCAGGAGCTGGTCTGTAAGGTTCCCGTTTTCCAGATTATTGAGTCTGAGCTCTTTCGGCATCCTTCACCATTTTATTAATTTCAATATACAAATCATTAGCAGTAATGTCCGATAATATTCCTCGAATAAACGACCAGCGACAGGAGATCGTGACCAAAAACGCCAAGAGCTCGAAGACCTTCTCCAACTACTTTGAAATGCTCAAACTCCACAAGCACGCCAGCAACATCAGCAACGACCGCCAGCATTCCCAAAAGGACAACTGCATGCAGACCATCAAGGAGAAGCTTCTCAAGGAGGCCTACCTCCTCCAGCTCGAGCAGGAGCAGCTTAACAAGGACAACCACTAACTCCGGCAACAAGAGGCACTGCTCGCCCGTCTCAAGGACATAGACACTGCTGCCTCCAAGCACAGCTCATCGCACAGTTTCCACAAACTGTAGGACCTGAGGAAGGTGCTGCAGGCCAAGCAGCTGGAGTCCCAACGCCTGGAGCAAGAAGTTCAGCTGCGGAGGATGGGGAAAGAGGAGTGATGCTACTTATTACTAGGAAATCAGTGCAATCATGCAGCCTCGGGGTTCTGCTCTTATTTGGATGCCTCCGCCTTCTGGCTGTTCTCGAGACGACTGAAGGGCTTCGAATCCCAACGGTGGTCGCACTTGCCTGTCGCATTCTTGAACTTCGACAGCTTGAACTCCGGCTGGTACGGCCTCCACTGCAGCCTCTTCAGTTTCTAGCTGGTAGCTTCTCTCACAAGCCAGTGTGACTTGGTCTGCGTTTAGAGTCACTGTACCACGTAGCAGGATAACTTTCTCGGGTTGCTGTCTCGCAATGTCGACTGAGCCTGGTAGAACGTCCTTCTGTTCGTCGCATCGTCCTATCCATACCCATTGCCAAGGAGGACTCTGATGGGATCTTCGAGACTATTTCGCATAAATGGGTACTCGAGAGGCCTGCCGTAGGTGAAGCCATCGTGGGGCAGGTAGATGGGGATGTTCTTGGAGCCAGTTTTAGGCTTGGACATGGAAGTGGAGGTCTTCCTGAAGTCGTAGAACTGGGAGGCGGTGTGCAGATTGTTGCCCACGCAGTCCTTGTTGGTCTTGCGGAAGTCCTTCTCCTTGATCTCTTGGTTTGTGGGGTCGTGGTACTTCCAGTGGTACATGACTGCATTACGCGCTTCTTACCCTGGTTGGAGTCCTCAGGCCCATAGGGAACATGGTCTCCGTAGGCAAAGTCCTCAGAAGGGAGATCCCGTGTTGTGGGCTTGCTCTTTCCCAGTTGGCTCTTGGTGAGGAGCATGTTGGGAGTGCGTTCCCAGGGCATGGGCCCTTTCTGAAACCGACTCTGAGTGTCCATCTTACTAATAAAATTATTCGCTACAGC
>JAOXNN020241654.1:0-10385 GCA_028571205.2 Hydropsyche betteni
TTATAATAAGCATCGAGAGATGAGCAGAAGGTTGAGTAAGTATAGTGAGTCGTCTTTAAACAAGAAGCAGAGTCTAATTCATACGAAGAAGAGTGACACGAATATGTATTTGCCGTAGGTGAAATCGAAGGGGAAGCAGCTAAGTAGTTTAAGTAAGTATTTCAAGAATGAGAACAAATTCAATCGCAAACCCAGATAATCGTATTCGTTCCATGCCTTTTTATGAAGCATCATGACATGTATACTCCTCGTTAGTTGCGCATCCTCTTTGGTAGGTATTCACTGGGCACATGGGTGACTACACTTGACAGAGGTTTATCCGTTCGAGCTCTTTCTGTCGACTGCCTAAACTGAACTGAGTTCTGGTTAGAGAGCTCTGATTTCTCTCTAATCAGGATAGCCTACTTTAAAGTCTTTATTTGCTAAGTTTGCTAACCAATTTTCTATCTACACTTTACCAAAGCCGAACTCTGCTTTGAGAATTTCTCCACTAATTACTTATACTTCACCTTTATGTCATCTTGCCCCTCAATAACTTCGGGGATTGGTCTCTCCTATTAAAGTTATTTTTACAGTTCTCTCGCCTTAATGTCTAGGTTTATCATTTTCTAATGCTTTTGCCTGTTCTACCTTGTTAGTGCGTCGTTCTCTGCAATTATCTTCTTGATCTTTTATTTAAGCCTATGAATTTACTATCTGTCCTCTGCAGGATTGTTTAGTTTTTTAGACCCTTCGTTTAGGTCCTAAATATGCCTTTGGTGACCCTTGTTTTCCCTCTTAATCGTTCTAACTTAGAGCTTGAGTTCTTCAATCTCCTTGTCCTTTTTCTTGATGACATCCTCGAGGTCAATAATTTTGGCAATCGAACTGTTATACCCTTCGTTACTTTCGTAGTGCTTTATGGATTTCTGAAGTCTCTCTATCATCTTATATGCGTTCTTTAGTTAGTTGCTGCTGTTATCCACTGATTTGCCTTCTATTCTGGGAGTTTTAAATTTTAGCTTCGCTGCTTTCTCAAGTTCGTCGTCCAAACGATAGTTAAGTAACTTCAACTTCTTTCTTAGATTAGAGTTTTACTATGCCAACCTACCTGCAACATCGTCTGCTTCGTTCTACTGTTCCTTTACAACTTATGGAAGATCACCGTAACTCCCATACCTTTTTGTATCCATTATTACTTATTAATGCCTAGCTTGCCAACTCCATCTGCTATTATTTATCATAGTAACACCCATTCTTCTAATTCATCTAACTTAGCCTCTGTCCTCTTTAGTAATGCTAGTTTGTTTTTGTTAGGGGAAATCAAAATGTCTGATGAGAATGAAGTATTAAAATGAAGAGATAAGATTTGGAAAGTTTGATATTTTGTTATTGATGAGTTAGAATCAGAGTTCTATCAGGCATATTAAATACAAGATCGTGATGTTGGGGGACCAAGCAGTAGGCAAGTCCTCCCTAGTTTAGAAGTTCGTCAACGACAAATTTGACTAAAGTGCAAACGTAAGTATTCACATACAAAGCCTACAGTCGCAATAGACTACGTTTACAAAAATGTCAGCTACAAGGGTAAGAACTATCGGCTTCAGCTGTGGGATACCGCTGGACAATAACGCTACCATAGTCTAATCCCTATTTACTTGAAGGATGCTCACTGTGCTATCATAGTGTATGATGTAACCAGCAGAGCCTCTTTCAAAGGGATCTAGAAATGGCTAACGATATTCAAATAGTGCGTTGGGGATAACCCTGCTGTCTTTCTTGTTGGCAATAAGATTGACATTACTTAGAGGTGGCTACTACTCTACTCAGGGCAGTACTCCGCAACGAAGCTGAGGCGAGGGCTAAAGAACTCAAAATGGAGTATATGGAAGTGTCAGCCAAAACAGGAAAAAGACTGAACGACCTTTTTAATGCATCGACTGACGTGATAGTAGGGAGACAGCAGTTAGAGTCAACAGCAGAGCAGCAACCTGCAATCGGACAGGAGGTGATGGTAACGGTAGACGAAGATCCAACAATTTAAAAGCCATCGGTTTAGAAAAAGAAATAGGTTCCACAGAAGCTGAATAAGAAGTCGAGATAGAAGACGAAGTGTTGCTGAGATGATGATGCTGAATATTAATCATTTGCGGTAGCTTGGTATTGGCCTTTTGATATCGTTATTTTTGATGGAGAACTGTCTGTACTCTTACTATAATTTTCCCAAGGACCCACTATCCTGGCGATTATGGTAGGAAAACTAAGCCTCCCTCCGCAACATCATCTTGGGGGAGGATATTTACTAAAAGGTATCATTTTTCCTGCTGTTTACTACGTATCGATCATGATTCCGATAGTCTAACAGTAGATTGTAGTATCGCTCATTTTATCTACTCAGACATACATTCTGCTGCTCCAGTCGATGTATTATCTAAATAAGAATAGTGGTACTGACTGCTGCGCATCTGCTTTGTTCTTTTGCTTCTCAATTTCCCTTGCTAGTATACCATTTTGTTTTTTCTATTATTTGTACTTCTCCAACAACTACTCGTACTTGCTAAAGTTAAACTTCGGCTTAGCGTATTACGCTTCAATAGAGTTTTACTTCCCACCCACTTTTTTGGCTGCAGGGGTCTTTCTTAAGTGAATTGATGTTGACTTTGGTCTTATTGAGCGATCCTACAGCTTCTCAATGTAAGTATTTAGATGGTTCAGAAATCGATCTTTAGTGGAAAACTACTACTCGCTTGGCTAAGATCGTTCAATCTAACCACTTTCTTACTACTCCCGATCGTCTCTGAAATCTTTCGGCAATAGTTACCCCGATAGTTTCGGTTAGAACAACTGTTTTTGGTGGGATTGTCGTTATGTTTCCTCCTGATAGGCGTCAGTTTATGATATTCGATCTTACTTATCACAACTTGCATCTCGATGAGTATTGCGTTGCACAACTGCGTGGTAAGCTTCTGTCTGAACTTATGGCACACTGCTTTTGGCTCGCTGGTGGTTTTTCTTTTTTTGCTTCTGCTTGATCTGATCCTTTATGTAGTTGAGATTTTCGTTATTCATATTGGCGTACAGATCGTATCCGGATTCATTCCCCAATATCTCTCTGGCAGCCTACATGCCTGCTGGTTATTTGTTCCCTTACTCTTTCTGCTTGCTGTTGGCCCTTCTACCTGAGTAAATTAACGCCTACTTGCGTAACCTAATTTTCGAGAGGGGATGCTACTCGAGGACATTATCTAATATCACGTTAACGAGATTATTATAACTACTCTATCAATCTATCAGCCAGTCTTTTATTTCTGGGGGGTCACTTCCTTCACTTTTCTCAATATCATCGTCATCGTAAGCAGATGTGAGATAAATACTCCCACCATTACTAGGTGATCTTGCTTTATTTGAGCCAGCAGTACTGCTTGATTTCCTTTTCCAGCTAATAATTGTACTTAGGCGTTGGTGACATCATAAAATAGATACCCTGCAGCAACATTTCCGAATAGGAAGAGAGCCAAAAGTACATTGTTTTTACAGTTAAATAATTGGATGATTGTGGCCAGGGCGAAGAGTCCAATAAAGCCTAGGAGTATAGGCTGGGACGCTTTACTATTGAGAAGCATGGTAGTATAGTATTGTACGGCTATTTCAGAGGTGGAGTGCGTATTGTTGACTTGGAAATCGTGTGAGAGGTCTACAAAGAGCAATCCCAAGAAGAATCCAACGCCAACTAGTACACCGATGGAGTACAAAGGTGTTTTTTGAACCATAAAATATAATAGTCAATTGGATATCTGACTGTATTTAAAGTCGCGTTCTCATAGATTTAGTCTGCTTGATATAGACTGCATAATATATGTTAATCCATTTGTCTGGGTTGGCCTTCATTACTATTCTATGTGTCGTCAGCTCTTAGCTAGTAATGATCAAATAAGTCTGCCGGCATGGTTCACGTTACCCAACTTTTACTGAATTCAGTACAGCCGCTCCCTAGCAGCTTAACCAACTTACCAATATAGGCAGAAGACAACATTACCAACTAGGAAGGACACTTTATGAGCAATACTGGGATAAGTTACGACTGCCCAACTATTACAACCAGAGTGACTTCACAGTATTCAGCAGTGACACATAGCGGTAAGTGCAGACTAAATAAGAACAATAGAGAGTGCAGAGAGCCAGCTACAAGGCTTGATGGAGAAACTGAAGAAGAGTGAGTTTGGTGATACTGAGCTCACTATGCCCTTTTGGAAGGACTACAAATTGCCGGATAATATGAATACGACTAGAGAGTTCAAGTATAATGGTGCTCCTATTCACGTGTAGAAAAGGCTAGGAAGCGCTGAGCTACTGCCGAAATAGGTAACTACTCATAGGTTGGCAGACTTGTGCCCTCGCTCTTACTACTGGATGAAGGATAATATGGAGTCTAACTTCTATTATGACAAAGTTAGGCCAATAGTCCTAAATGCAGCACATCAGTTGTAGAGAATATTTCCAGCGAAGTCGTTTAATTTAACCAGAATTTACAACATGGTTGATGTCTACTATTACAATATATCTGTCGGTCTTTAGCCTCACCCACTGTTTGTACAGCCTTAACTAAAAAAACAATTAGGTAGTTATGATTTAATTTAGAATTCCTGTATCTTATGCGGGAGTTTCTGGATGGGTTAATTACTTCCCACCAGATTAATGCAACTGTCTCATCTATGCTTGTAACACTCAGAGGGTAGTTGAGAGATGCTATAAATGGTTTGGGACCTAAGATAATAATAAGTAGCCTGCACTAAGTAAATGTAATAGCTCTATTGGCATCTATGAAACTAATGAGTGCTGAGTGTTTATACCAGTATTATAAAGGTGGGCTTATTGAGTGTATAGTGGAGCATCCTCCCTTTACAGCAAATCTAATATTCGAGTTACACAAGAACTCAGATAAGTAGTATATCGTAAAGGTAGGATTGAGTGTATTCAGGTGAGATACAATGGGAAATATAAGAAGACAACGCAGTTTTGTGGGAACTAGTGCACATTCGACAATTTTTAGAAGTTTCTCAACGATACTATTGTTGCCAATTATAAACAATAGTGTGGGTTTCTGCTGGACTAGTAGCCTTCTGATTTGTATGGCAGTGGGGAAACAGGCTATGCAGTAGCTATTGCATTGCTAGGGTTTATTGTAGTTACCTACTTCCTTTATAAAATGATGACAGAAGTATTCAACAGAACCCAAAAAGTAGTGGTAATTGGCAAAAACAAGGGCTAAATACGAAGCCAATAGTGTTAGATGAAGGAGAGCCAAAAGAGTGTTCCTTCTCTGGAGATGAAAGAGGAAATACCTCGGTAGCCGGTGGAGAATCCTAGCTCGGGTAACTCAGGATCAGGATGCCAAGACGTGATATACCATCCTTGAGTATGTGTTACGCTATTTTCAAATAAAAATTATCATTTCTTTACTCTAAAGAGTACTTTGATCTGGCTATAAGGGAGTTTGGAAGTTTTGCATATCTTGATTGATTTGGGACTGTGTATCTTGTAGAACTAACCGTCTATCTGGAGGAAAGTTTCCACTCTTTACTCTTGTTTCCTGAAGTTTAACTCGAAAGGACCAGCACCTTGGGTTAGTTTTGATGATCTTCCTGCGATATATCGCTACAGCCCTAGCTGAAATTCCGATTTGAAGTTAACAAACTCGAGCTATCCATCACCGAAGTCCTGCCTCTTAAATTACTTCTTGTGCCCGTTTGTTAGAGCCGATTTTCGACTATCCCATATATTTTGAGCTCCTCCCATAAAGCTAGTGGAGTTCAGGCAAAGTATATTCTTAAATCCTTGTTTTAAGGCATTACTAGATCCATATGTGTCTGTATCATGTTAATATTACCTTTGTTCGTGTGGAACACTAGTTTCTTCTCTAAGCAGCTCTATTTCATGGTGTTAATCTCCTACATCGGTGACTAACGCTATTCTTCTGGTTATTACAACTTATTTAGGTCTTTAATAGTTACTTCTTATTCCCTTCCTTCGTGCATATTCTCAATCAGTTAGTCTATCTATGTAGACGGTCGGCACCATTTAAATAGTCCAATGCAGCCGTAACATATTAAGTTTCCAAGCTGACTTCGTGTTCTCCTTTTGTCGAAAGAGTAACCAATACGGGCATCAATACCAACTCCAAAGTAATTTGAGAAACTTCTCTTTATGGATTTGTCTTACATTACAACCTCTCTTTTGTCTTTGATCCTGCGTATATCTCCATCTTAATATAGCTCCATTTAGAAATCCCATATATCAAAGTTTTTGATATCAGCCTTCAGCCACTATTTTAAAATGCCTTTGAGTCCTCCCAGATTGTTATCTGCAAACTTTGTGGTTTAAGTCCATCCTAAAGTTTTTGCGAAATCATTTCCTGTTCCTAGAGGAATAATCCCAAATACAACATTTTTCATGTCTACTCCAGCGTCAATTATCTATTGGACGACCCAGAGGACTGTTCCATCTCCACCACACACAATTATTCTTAGTTCGCCTTCTGCATCTGAAATCCTTTTGGCAGTTTAAAGTCCTTTAGTTTTAGCAGATGCATCGAGAAGGTCATAGAAGTAAACGTCAACGTTAGATTTGTTTTTGATTCTAAACCTGATTGACTATGCCTCAATACTGAGATAGTCTCGACCGATTCCACCGCCACTCACTGTGTTGATGAAGAGAATGAAGGAAACACCTAATTAATTATGCATATCAATATGATATAACAATCGATATCTGGATAATATTAGAGTTCGAGGATTAGTCATAATTTACTCTATGTCAACTTACAGATTTGCTTCTAAGTAAGAGCCAGTTTCGGAGGGTGAGTAAAATGAACTTCTTCCTGCAAGGTTGAATATCGTAAAGAGCTTGGTTGAGCCTAATTAGGCAGTTAGCAAACTACGCAAAGTCAACTATCGGTTGCAAGAGTAGAAGGCAGAACTGCAGACTGAGGTTTAAACCTTGAGAAAGATCAATGAGAAAATACATCAATAAAGCGCTTGTAAAATTCTGCTTATGTAGCTCTGAAAGCAAAGTTATTATCCTCTACATCTAAACTAAAGAACCAGTCGTAGAAACTCAAAGATTTTTAACATTTAGTTTCTAAAATGTAAAAGAGGTTGTATGCTCTAAATAATAAATGTACTGTTAAGCATACTAGAAACGATACACTGGCAGGATGTAGCCCAAAGAAGTTGCAAACTTAAGAGGATAGTTTACTTTATGTAGGATCGTTGTAAAGGATAAGGCAATTGTAGGTGATAGTTTAAAAACAAAGAGCTCTCATCGACGAGTATGAAGGGAAAAGGATGATATAACAAATTACTAACCGGAATCAAGATAAAACATCAGAAGAGTACAGCCCAGGTAGAATAAAGCACTTGAATAAGAAACAATCTTCAAATTGAAATAATAAATAACTGTTTATTCAGAGGATATGCACTCTGTCTTTATCAATTAACTTCATAAGACAGTTGCCGATGATATTATTAAGCTCTGGAGGTCCACAAACCAAAGCTGTTGTTATAGTGGATTATCTGGCTATTTTGGTGAGCAAAGTTTCGTCTAATCTGGTTGAGAATGATGGGATATCTTCGGGGACCTTTCCTTTCGATATTCTCATGTTCAACTGGAATATGTCGTCCTTGTACTTAGCACACATACGATGTACAAGTAATGGTAGCTCTAAACCTTGCATATCTTCGGTCGTATTGATAGCCCAGTACATCACAACTCTAAATTTCATGGGAAGCCTAGGAACGTAGTTGGTCTTGCTTACTCTTCTGTAGATTTCGAGAAGTATTTAATAGACTAGATCCATTAAAGGGAGAATACCCGTTCCTCCACAGAAAGCATAGAAGTTGCCCTCCTACAATTACAACCCTCTCCCGAAAGGCCCTTCAATTCGAATTTAAGAACCCACCGCCATTTTATGCAGATACTAGCTAAATCCACCAACTTTGTATTACTTGATGACGAAGGGTAGTTGATCAATTACCTATGGCATCGCTGGAGGTAGATATGTTTATTGAGGATTCTATAAATAATGAGCGATATGTTGGATGTACTGCTGGTGGGTTGCGGAAGTGCATAATCCGAGGGTGTAGAGCCTAGCTGGGATGCTTTGGTCAATAGGACTTAAGAGGAAGTGTCTGCCAAGATATAAAATATTCGGTTTAGTGTAAACTTTGAATTTTTCTATTACAAACTGGAAGCTGGATATGCTTTTACTGAATTTTACATTGTTTCTTAAAGTCCAGATACTAGGCACGTTGACTTTATCTGCTCCATGGGTAGGTTTTATTAGTTTCAAGAGGGATAAGTCTAGATTTCCAACATACATTTAACCAATCATCCTATGTGCGTAGACTGAATGCTGATGCGGTTGTGCTTTACAGATTTCTAGGTTGTATGCTCCATAAATGTAGCGACTTATCTCCTATCCAATTATATGATCGATGATAAACATTCCTCCTGGATGTTTGAGCATCGAGAGATCAATTATCTTGTCCTTAAAGATAGCGTATCTTAAGTGAGGATGATCATTCTTTATTTTAAGTTTGCTAACTCCGTTCTGTATCAGTTAGCATACAGCTTCAAACTCTCCCAAGAGTGCAGCAGGTCGCTAGTGTTTGGCTGCCACAAATAAAGCCTCACTTTGATTTATTTTTAGTCTTTCGAATACGAATATTATGACACAGAAGAGAATGACATAGTATACCAATAGAATAGTCATCATGGTAGCCCAGCTAGGACCAGGCACATACCATCCTAACACCAGTTGAGCCTTACTTAAGAGGTAGAATGTAAAACCGGCGATTCTGTGGTAGGGTCTTTTGGCCAACACCACTTAAGGAGGGGAAGTGGTCCCTTATAGTTGAAACTTTATTATTAATCCCATGACTTGAATGCCGACAATCATGAAAATGAAGGTCATTCCAAAAATGAAGTGGATTTGGGTGGATAGGGTCATTTTGGAGAAGCCAGTGCTATTGAAGATGTAACCACTGTCGAGGATGACCATCATGAGGACGAGGGCGATGGTGAGTATGTTAATGACTCCAAAGAGGGAGTGCATGAGGAGGTATTTGTGCCAATTCTTGTAGTACCGAACGATGATGAAGAGGCTATCGGCAGCTAGGGTCCAGAGGACTGTAAGCCCAATTCCATGGACATTGCTGCAGAAGTTGAAGGTGTTTGGAGATGGTAGAGGTAATCCTCCCATACGTAATAAATATAATCCGCATGAAGTCGAAAATGGTATATCTACTGGATAAGTTTTAAAATAGCATAGTCTAAAAATAGTTGTGAGATTATCAAATTACACTTATGGGTCTTCTCCAGATGAGGAGAGATACTGTGAGGATCGCAATAGTTCCGATTAATAATAGAAAGGCAATGATTCTCATCGCTCTCGATAGCCGACCCTATTAAGCTTATGGGTACTCCAAAAAACTGTATAAGAATCTAGCTAGTGCATAATATACCCATATAGTCCTCCTCCGAGTTGTGAATAGTTATTGATGTTTCGGTATTCGAGTCCGTTGTAGAGGTTAATGAGTAGTATCACAATCTGAATATTTGCATAGTTACGAGTAGGACTAGCATATGGAATCTTTAGTTAGAGTATCTGTCCCACTTCCTCCACATCAATATCAAAATACCAAACAAGTACCCAATACAACCGCATATAGGAGTCGATCCTTAGATGGTAACTAGATGTGGAGTGCAGAATATTCCGAACAGCTCCCCTCCAGCCCCTGTGAGGATAGCCAACAGAAAAGCTTTTTTGATTCCGATTAGACTGAGTATCAGGAAGGTTACTGTTCGATATAGGAACACATAGTGAGTATTTGTAGTAGACTGACGCTCAAATGGTAGAGGTTTCTGAACAGAAAGAGGGAAGTCAGTAGGCGGAAGTAATGATGCTGCTGGACGATGTGGTAGGGGGAGTTTTAACCCAGGTAAAAGAGAGCCTTTTGGCCAGTTTTCATGAGCTAAGCTGATTTTTGAATAGGCTGCATCCAGAAGCAGCAACAAAAGATGAAGCAAATCATGAGGATCCAGAAGAAGGTGAGGGTTACGTACTGGAAGTATGGGAATAGGGTGTAGTGTAGCATATCCAGCAGAGATTCCTGTCGGGGTGACTGTACGAACATAGAAGTGAACAGAGGTGGAGTACCGTCATATAGTGATTTGTACTCAGGCATTTAAACTTATATATTGATATTTCAGTTCGATAATGAGGGAATACAGATAGAATCGATGGGTAAGATGATAAAGATCACGATTACAACTTCAATAGCAAAGTAACAGTTGGGTATTACTAATACAAAAAGTGTTTAAACGTTGATTATGATGCTCGATAAGGT
>JAOXNN020241665.1:0-10383 GCA_028571205.2 Hydropsyche betteni
TTTAAGCGCATTTGCATAAAATAATGTTATAAAGGGGGACGCCGCTGACATTATTGGGGGGGGGGTCGTTATAGGAGGGGACGTTATAGGGGGATTATTGTATTATGGAAAAATAAAATTATTTTGAAATAGAATGATTTTTTATGGCTACTATTTAAATGGTCAGAATTTAAATACGATTTTGGTCAGAATTTTTATCCCATTTATCAGAATTTACTTGACATTGGTCAGAATTTCAACCAAAAAGGTCAGAATTAAATATTGAATGGTCAGAATTTTAACTGGGTTTGTCAGAATTTATATTGAGTGGTCAGAATAATATTAAGAATCCTAGGCTAACCAACCTATTCCGACCGTTTCGTTATTGAATTCTGACCGTTTATTATTTTATTCTGACAATTCATCATTTTATTCTGACTGCTTGTAATTAAAATTCTGACCAAAATATCCTGACCAAAACATAATTAAAATTCTGACCATTTAATTTTAGCCTTCAAATTCTGACTATTTAAATACTAGCCAAAACAAAATAACATTATAAAGGAGATTACTGTATTATCATAAAAAAATGAAATTATTTTGAAATAGAATGATTTTTTTATATAGGACGAAAACAGTAGCATTATGGCCGAACGGCGAAATCGAGTGCCTTGACAGTCTGGTGTCAGTTGCCATCGGCGAGGTGGTTAGTCGTTTACAATGCAGAGCATTTGGCGAGCGACTCGAGTCGCCAAATTGGCGGCCACTGTAGCCTCGAGACCCAACCAATTAACTTTTATACGCAATTCCGGCCATGGGTATATTTCTTGAGCCATTATTTCCTACCACCTCTTACATCATCACTGTCGGTTCTGTCATTTTTGTTTATCTTTTACACTACTGAAAAAATACCTTTGTTATATAGTGCAAAATCGGTTTTTCTAAAAACAATGCATAGAATAAAGCTAGCATCGATTCAGATCTGAAAATTGTATGTAAAGATCAATGTAGTTCATTCAGACGTTTTTTGTAGGAATAAAATGAAGTTTATATTTATTTTGTGACAGTATACCATTCAGATAACAGTACTTTGAGTTTGTCTAGATTCAAGTTAAATGTAGAGTTTTCGGTGTTTGTAGTTTCACCTGGTATTGCTAGCATAGAGTGGGGTGCATGTAAAAGACGTGATAGTGAACTTCTCTTCAATATACAGTAATTACCCATATAACGTCAAGATAGGTTCGACGTTATAGGGGGGAATTTAGGAAATCAATAAATGAAATATCTTCATTTTTACTAGTTGATAGTTTTTTTCAAATACATTTGAAACGTTATACGGGAGATTACTGGGTAACGAGTAAAAGTTAAATTTAGAGTTTCCAGTAAATGTAAAAGTGTCATTCAGGAAGTTGGCATTAAACAAGATAGGATAGTGAGCTTTCTTTTGATAATAACATATAGGTGTGAGTTTAATATGAAATTATTGATTTTATATAATTTATTCGCGGTCATTCTCAGTTTAATCCTATGGTAAAGGTACTGATCTCCAGCATTTCACTTAACATTCTATATAGAAATCTGAATAAAAAACTACACTAAGTAACTTAGCATCCCACATCTGTGGTGTCCGCATAACTATATAACTTAAAAAGGATCCAAACTAATTTTTTCAGCATTCATAATCAAAACAGTTCATTACTAATGTTTTATGCTTCTATAAAAGTTTATATTGACAACTTTGAAAAAAAAAGATATAATTTCCCGCAAATTAATTAAATTAATTTCGGGCGGGTAATTACACCTGAAAAACCTTCATACAACATTAATAGAATTTATAATCAACAGAACGTGGTGCTATCGTACTGCGCCGCCGCTTCCTCCTAAACTCGACAGAGGAGTAGCATCAGCTTTAGGCGGCGTCATGTGGTGGTGGGTTTTGTGGCATTTATGGACAGAGCCCGAGCATATAACCGTAATTTAAACTAAATATCTTGTGGTTTATTGATCGTTGTTCCATGTTTTTATTTCGACATCGACATTCCAGGGGGAATATCCAATTGTGGATCCGTCGCAGTGGACTGACGAAGAACTGGGCATACCGCCGGATTCGGAAGGCCTCGGCGGAAGAACACCGATCATGTATCCTAAATAATTGTTATTTTTTCCGCCTGAATCAAATGTTATGTTGTAAGTGATTTATTTAAAGATTAATGTAAATAAAATGTTAGATAACTTTTCTCGAGTTTGTTGACTTTTTTAAATACTGTATAAACGGGTTGAAATATTTATTAATACAATCAAAAAATAACATATCTAAATAAAATATATATACAGAAAAAAACAATTGTGTGGGCTGGTCATGTTTTTGAATTGGGTAATATTTTCATGATTTCTTCAGCAGCATCGTTAATTCCAAGATTCGTAAATAATTTATGTAAATCTTGTGCAGATACATTTTGTTCCATCTGTATAAGAAATAAGTAAGTCTAAATTTTATGATATTTATATTGAAAAATAAGTTTGAATTTTTTATTACTTCGATATTATTTAAGAGGATGGCACTAGGACTGCTGGATTGACTTTCCGATTGTTCGCACACTGAAATTATGGATTGAAAACCTAAATTTTCAGCTACCTGTCTCCATTTACCAGATTTATCTAGCAGTTTTGAAATAGTTATCATAGTATTTTCGTCCAAGAAATCATCGGTCTGGTGAAAAATAATTAACTGATTAATAATAAACTTCATATTTTAAAAAATAAATAAATAAAAAGACAACCAACCTCCAGTTTTATAGTATTGCTCTTTTTAATATACTCATCGATAAGTTCTGCAATCTAAAATATTATAAATATTTAGATTTTCAAATTGCAAAAATAATAATTATTGTATAAGAAAAAATTTAATTATGAATAAAATTACCTGAGAATTTTCGTTGTTTGCAGCTAAAGATGATATAAAGTTTTTGTCGTATTTTATTAAAGGATTCACCTATAAAATGAAGAAATGAATTAGTTGTAATATAAAGCACGAAACCCAAACTAAAACAAAGTTGTAAATACTTACTCCATTTTCCAAAAGATACTTGCAAATATCGATCGCATTTTTATTCTTGGAAATGCATACAGAATGCAAAGCGGTAAAATCTTTATACGATGTTGCGTTTATTGGCACCTGCACAAAAATTTCGATTTATTTAACACAAATAATATTTATTTCGTTTTATATCATTTATATACTGACCAGCGCCTTTTCTACTACGAACGAAACCATTTTTAAATCTCCCCTCTCGACTGCGAGATGCAATACCGTTCGCCCATCTGTTGAAATTCTCAACTCTATATTAGCACCTGAATTCATCAGTAAATCGATAACTTCGATTGAAGCACTCATAAAAGCTATATGTATTGGACTATAACCATCTGGAAAAAACAAAAGTGGATTATTGATGACCATCAAAGTGTATATGAGATGTTTGAAATTTACCGTTGTTACAAATGTTTAAATCCAACAAAGGTACAGAATTTTTATATGCCAATAGATGTTGTAAACAATCGTAATTAGCGTTTATAATAGACAGATGCATTGGAGTGTTACCATTTTCGTCACATATGTTCGGATTGCAACCTACGGTTTCAGAAGGTAAATTGCATTTAGTTAGTATTTATAATATTGTTGAAATTGAAATATGATCTTACCAGATGAAAGCAATAAATCAATCAAATCCAATCGCTGAAAATTAACTGCTCTGTGTAAAGCCGTTTCTTGCTGTTTGTTCACACCGTTGATACACGTGGATAGTTTACATTCATTCATAAAATCTAAGATTGACTTTAAAAGTGATTTTTCATCAATAGTCACAAGCAGATGAAGAAAACTAAAACATATATGTATTTTTTTTTAATATCTGATGTAAACATTTATATTATCGTTTTTTCATTGACTAAACTTTTTTAAAAAAAAGTTTAATATAAGATATTTAACAATTATTCTTACGTTTCTCCATCAGATAATCCGTCTTCAAGAATCTTCTCCAAATAAAATTGAACAGTCGGAACTTTTTTATATAATTGTGCCATAACGTTCACCTGAAAACATTTTCTCGATGTTACAAATTCATATTCAGCACAAAAGAACATAGGAATAAAACACAAATAGAATATATACCAATCCCAATTTTGTTAAATCGTTTCCTTCATACATAGTTTGGCATTTTTCAATAAGTTTTTTTGAAGATTCACACAATTGCAGCTTTTTATGCATATTTTCAAGCTGAAAAATTGACAACTAATGTAAAATAATATTTATAATTTATAATTAAAAAAAAAAAAAAAAAATATATATATATATATATATATATATATCTTTAAACAAACCATTTCAGACAATTCCTTCAAATGAATATTATTCCCGTTATCTTTAGACGGCCTTTTGTTATTATTTTGAGGAGCGTCACTCACAATATTACTTGACGATAAAATAGGATCGATGAACACGCACGAGTTCATTTCTGTATTATCGATTGGGGAAAAATCTGTAAAGATAAAAGAGATTAACATTTCAAAACTGAAATTAAGTAAAAATAGAATTTCCAAAAATATACCTTTTGTGAATTCATGTAAAAATCTTTCAATTTCCATAGCACCTGAATTTGGCCTATTTTGTTCAATCGAAAAATCATTAATGCTGGGTATAAAATTGTGATGAGATATGTAACTTTTTTGTTGAGATGTGTCTTCTGGAATTCTTTGATTTTCTATCTCTTTATGGTTAAATCCGCTGTTTTGTGTCACCTGATCAAAAAAAACACCCAATTAATACAAATTCATAATATTATATATGGTTTATCTTTATAATATTTTACTTGTATTTCATTGAAACTGTTAACAAATATGGGCACTTCTGACTGGGAAATTTCACGGTTGGACAAGTATGAAAATAGTTCTTCCGCTGGTATCACTTCGGAGCCATCTTCGATGCGTCTTCTTTTGTTTTGGCGTGGCATTGGCTAAAAACGTTTCATGAATAATTGTTTTAATGAAAAAAATATAAAAAATAACGTGGTATATTTACTTTGTAACGGAATTGTATTTCTGTAGAGGTTGCGTTGTCTTTGGGTCGAAAAAGTTCTACAAAAACGTTCACGTCATGTGTTATGTTGAGATCGCGATACGCTGGTGTTCTGTGAAAATTGATAATACGTTGATTTTTATTTTCGATACATAGATCAAAATATTATACTGAATGTCATAATGTAATTACTGAAAAACAATCCCATATTGATGATGAACATCAAGTTCTGTGAAATATGCAAAGTCTTCCCATACTCTTACATCATCGACGATTTCGAAAAATCTTACTTTGATATTTTCTGAAAATTAAAAAAAATTATAATGGGGAAATTTCTGGTTATTTTCATATTTCTTATTCACTTCCTACTTTTATTGACTTTTTCAACAAACAAGAAAACCTTTTCACCGCCGTTACAATATCCTGATGTTTTACTAATATTTACAATTTTTAGTTGACATGTTTCAGCACTTTCTGAAAGTTTAATAAAAGCGAGTATAAATCAAATGCTTTTTCATTTATGTATTTATATAATAATGAAATTATTACTAGAATTATCGATAGCTTCAGAAAATATGGGATCACAAATAAGCCTGTGATTGTTATCGAAGGCAGAAAATTTCAAGCATACTGAATTCAAATTGATACTTTTAGCTTCGTTCTCGCACATGATTTTTAACTGAAATTTTTTAATGATAAATTGAAAATAGATGAACAGAAAAAATAAATATATTCAAAAATAAATTTTTCACATACATGTTTTTCTTCCTCGGGTGACATTGAATTATTTTTTAATTGTTTTTTGTATTTTAAAAGTTCTTCTGGAATTGACTTTTTTCCCGTAAATAATATGGCCATATTGGGAAACCTTAAAAGTATAATCAAAATATCAGAATTAGAACACATTTTCAATAAAAAGCCTTTATAAAAACATACACAATACACACCTTGCAATGAATTTATTATGAGAGCCTATTAAAACTTCATGGGGATCGGTAACTTCTTTGTCTCCTTTCCAAACGACCAAACTGTGTGGGTGCCGATCATGTTTCGCATTATTTTGTACTAGCGAGCACATTATCATGGCATCTTTTGAATAATTCAAGAGCTACAAATGAAATTGATTTTAAACAATGAAAAAACTCGATACAAACTTTAGTACTCGTCAAAAATACCTGCACCGCTGGAAACGATTTTTTACGTGACCTTCCCGATATACATCCATGTGTGCCAGTTTCGCTTTTGTATCGGAATCTAAACTCTTTCGTAGGTTGGTCGATGATTTTCAAAATTGGTTTTTTCAAAACTACATATAATAAGAAATAATATGAGAATTTATGATAAGTTTTTTGATGCGCTATGAAATAATGCTTACCTTCTGTTTGGTCATAAAACATATTGCTATCTATCATTCTATCATATAAATTTTCTTCTTGTGGAACTTGCTGAGCTGGTGGGGACATTACCAGAGTACTAGAACTAGGCGATAGTAATGACTGCGGAGACAATAAAGAACTGCAATCGCTTAAGTCTATGTAACTAAGTTGTTCGTATGTATCTCCGTTGCAAGCAAACACATTTCCGAACGATTCCATTTGAAATACTATAAAGATATGGAATATTAATTATTAATATTATTAATATATAAATAAAATCAATTTGTATTGTATTGTGATTTTTTTTACCTTAAAAATATTTAGTGCATTAATTTTTAATGGAATAACATTCAGGCGATTTTCAAAGGCTGGAAATATGAATGAAATTTTAATGTACTACACTTAAGAAGTAAAAAGAATGAATGTTTAAAAATCTAGTAAATGAAAACAATGTGAAAAAAAACCTTTGGGGGAAGGGGTAAACCACAGGGGAGAATAGTGTGGAGGGGAAAACTATGAGGGGTCAACATTTGATCTATGAATTATCTGATGATAAATATTTATAGAATATAGAATAATAATAATTATAGAAATATAATGTATTGAAGGGGTCTAAAATAAAACTAAGGAATTACTATTAGATTCTAATAAGAAATATAATGTAATAGGCATTTATTATTATATTAGATTCGATTAGATTCCAACAAGAAAAATATAATAAAATTGAACTCAAACGAAAGTTGCATATTTTGGAACGTCCAAAAATTTTGACATTCATAACCTTGAAATTTCTTGCGGTGAGTTGTTACTGTTTGTAAACATATATCATAAAACTTTATCCTTAACAAATCGATGACGCCGTTCCGAGATCATCATTTTGCAACAAACATTAGTGCAATTTATATGCGTCTTTGCGTTATCGTGTTGCATAAAAATGGCTGCCGCACGTCTGCTGAATATGAAACGTGCAAATATATGTACACAATTCAATATTTTATTGAATTATGGTTTAGCTGTTATCGAAGCGAAAACTTCTTATTTTTTTCAGCAACAGTTATGATAATTCTAATTTGGTAAAAGTTTTTTTGTGTTTGTTTTTTCTTCCGCCGACGCGAGGGGAATTCCTGTTATCATTGTTATTGTTATAAATAAATATTCAATACGAGTAAGGCATTGCACTGAACGCTGTTTGTTTCAAGAACGACAAAAAACTAAATAATCAAGGTTTTACTCCTAACGCAGAGGCGTAGCTAGGGAGGGGCAAAAGGATACAGAAACTTCTGGGTACCAAACTGAGAGTGGCGAAAGAACGTTGTTTGAAATATAAGTAAATATTTATTTTATTTGAAAATGGGGGGAGGGTGCCCATTATATATTACAATTTATCCCTGGGTGCACAGTATCCTAGCTACGCCTCTGTCCTAACGTGTGACGTGTGACGAACGTTTCTCCGATTATTTTTCATAATTGCAATTTTGCACAATACTGTGATATCATGTAGAATTAAATGTATAATATTTAATTGAAAAAAAAAAACACTATTTTGAGTATATGAGTTGTCATTGAAATTACCAATTTTTTTCCATATGTAAATCGCTATCTACGTAAATGGCACTTTCTTGGAACGGCTGATTTATGCATTTGAAGAACTTGTTTCCAAACAAGACGAAATAAAAATCTTCGACGTACAATGACCAAATTGAAAATAAATAATTTGCATAAAAAATCAACGTATCGATTGCAATATGTTAATAATTTTATTTTTCATCTCCCAACTCGATCTCTTATTCGCATGGCCGTAGCCAGGACCATGGAGGTCTTTTCCCTTAAACTTAAAACATAATTATAAAATGCTCAATTGTTAGAATATTTTTAGTTTACTATTTTTGAAAAATATAATGGTGCTTTCGTGTTAGAGTGGCACAAAAGTGGTCCATTCATAAACATATAGGTATATGTCACAGTTTGAGTGTCCACTTCGTCTGTACATGAACAAACTAGTATTGTTTATTCACCTTCTAAACGCTCTAGTTCAATTGTTAGTGTGGTACGACAATTTAAGTTGTGTACACTCAGATAACGCTCTTATGCTAAGCATCAATAAGGTGGAAATTGGTATGTCAATCAATGATCGAGAAATACGCGTAGGTCTACCCGTCGTGTCAGATTAAACTTCGAGAGTTTGTTTTGAACACGTATTCACAACTCAAGCTAAAAAGCTAACCTAACCTAACCCAAGCATGATACTTATGACGTCGGTTTTTATTTTAGACACAATCATATGTAGGTAAAGTTTGACAGTTGACATTCAAACAAAAATCGACAGTTTGAGTATACCCAAACTAGTATGGGTATAAATAAACAAAAGTGAACACTTGAACTGTGACATATAGGTACTTACATATTGCAATTCCTAATCTAATCTAATTCTTTTTTTCTAAATTTTCGAGACAGTTAAGCATTCATCCGGAATAAGGAACAGCGATTCCAATTCCGGGTCAATCCCGGTCAATCCGGGACGGTTAGCAATTACAATATGCAAAAGTATGAAATTCATTAACAATTATGCACTTACAATGCACAATTGCGAGAAAATAAATAAAAAAAGCACCTAAATATTCGTTCAAATAACTGAAAATTGTAACTTTACACCTTGGATATTAATTCATGATTAAATAGTTTTTTTATACGTGAACGACCATCCGTGCCATTTAAAAACAAAATTACCGATAAATTAAGCGGCGCAAGTTTACTGTTTTAATCTACAGCCGGCCCTGCTATTCAAAACAAAGTAAAATTTATCACATCGATGCGAATAACTCGAACTAATCGAACCGCTAACCATCAAAAGCGAACACGTTCAGATAAACAACGACCCATTGTTAAACAAACCGACGAGGAAACGAAGGACAAATACCGAAATGGCGAATATGCGCATACAAAACAAACCGACTATTAAACGAAGGGCACATAACAAAATGGCGAATATGCGCATACAAAAAAACCGACTAAGCAACGAAGGACAAATAACAAAATGGCAAATATGCGCGCACAATACAAACCTGTGACATTCAAATAATCGCCAAATCCCAAAATTGCCCCCAGGACGAAAACGGGCACGCGCCTTATCTTCGGAGACGTCTGCGCAATTTTTCGAGCAGATAAGATAAAGAATTTACGTGCGTTCGCGACGAGAAATCGAGAAATACAGAACGGCGCGACTGCCTCGACCGTACTGTGGGACTTTCCCGGCAGAATTCCGCCGTGAGTCATAAGCCGCTTATCTACGGCTAGCAGCGCCTCTGCGAATGTGCAAGTGAATGTTTTGCGTAAACGTTTTCCTCGTCGAGGACGTCGTCCTTTTTGGTTTTTGTTTATGCCGTTCTTTGTGCGTTTTACACTTGTCCTTCGATTTGTGGTGTGATATTTTCAATGGTCGGGAAATTCGATATCATTTTCCGTGTATGGTCGAAGCGTTTCTTATACAGTAGTCCTCGATTTGCGGCGGTTCGACTTACGGCCGAAAAAGATAATAATATGATTTTTTTTTAAATTAATTAATTTTTAAGAATTGAATGTTAAATCTCAAGTGGATGTGAGAAATAAATACGCTGGAATGTAGAAACGTCAAAAAAATCGCGTTGAAAGAAATGGCTGTCGCTTTCAATTTAATTAATCAATGAATACAAAAATTTGAAATAATGGACACAAACAGTGAAAGGTTTTCAAATTTTATTTATTTATTATTTCATTATTGTATTAATAAAAGTAAGCGAAAAAAATAATACAATACAGATTCAACTTACGACCGAGGTTCAAGAACGTATCTCCGTCGTAAGTCGAGGACTATCTGTATAGTGTTCCAAAATTAACGCAAGATTTGAATTAAATAGAAAACACAGTTTTTTTATTGAATAATAAAGTAAATAGGATAGGGTATTTATAATAATAATAAAA
>JAOXNN020241684.1:0-10383 GCA_028571205.2 Hydropsyche betteni
ATTTATCCTTTAATACTTGAACTATTAAATGGCGAAAATGCCGAGTATAAAGCTTAACTGGTACTAAGCTGAGGATGAGGGCATCTCACTGGAATTAAGATTGTCGACCCTAGAGACGAAGAAGCTTCAATGGGTAAACGTCCAACCTCTCCTGAGCTTTGGTAACTGAGCAGACTCAAATATATGGGTGGTGGTGGATACCGATCTCCTCTCATTTAGTAAAGCATCTAAGACACAATCATTCTGATGAACGATAAATAGCCACCTTTCCTTCGAGGCCAGACAACAAAAGCAGGAATCAACCTATCCCCAGTCAGAGTCGTCAAGAATCCTTAAGGCACTTTACAAAGAGAGGCTCTAAATGCAGCACAGTTCTCCAGGTAGAGGAGAGAAATAAGATAGCAACAACAGAGGAACGAAAATAGAGCTGAAGTATCGAAATTAGCTCAAGAGTTGGTATAAGATGATCTACAAATACACAGTAAACAGTCCCACAAACGATCAATGATTCCAATCCAATAGCAAAAGAGCAACCTTCCTATCCACACATATAAAGTAGACCTCATACAGGCAATTAGAAAGAACAGAGTATTGATAGTTATTGGATAGACAGGAAGCGGAAAAACCACGCAAATCACTCAATACTTACTGGAAGCAGGATACGGAAAGAAGGGAAAAATCGGTTGTACTCAACCTAGAAGAGTGGCTGCTATGTCAGTTGCAAAGCGTGTATGTTAGGAGATGGGAGTGAGCCTAGGGGCAGAGGTTGGGTATTCCATTCGATTTGAAGACTTCACTTCTAGCAAAACTGTAATAAAGTACATGACTGATGGCATGCTCCTCAGAGAAGCACTTATTGATAAGCATCTGAACCAATATTCCTGCATTATGCTTGACGAAGCACATGAAAGAACTATTCACACTGACGTTCTATTCGGAATTCTCAAAAAAGTGGTTGAGAAGAGAAATGATTTTACTCTCATAGTCACATCTGCAACTCTCTAAGCCAAAAAGTTCTCAAGCTACTTCTTTAATTGTTAAATATTCAGAATCCCTGGAAGAACATTTCCAGTCGAACTACTCTACTAAAAGTAGCCATAAACAGACTATCTTGATGCTTCCCTACTATGTGTAATGCAAATTCATCTAGACTAGCCTTAAGGAGATATCCTTTTATTTCTTACAGGACAAGAGGAAATCGACACAGCCTGCCAAATACTAAACTAACGCTTGAAGAAACTAGGTCCTTAAGTCCCTGAACTCATAATATTACCTGTGTACAGTGCTCTACCCAGTGAACTACAGACAAGAATATTTGAGCCTGCTACTTCAGGCAAGAGAAAATGTGTGATCGCCACAAACATTGCATAGGCAAGTCTTACTATTGACGGAATATTCTATGTTGTTGACCCTGGATTTGCCAAAATTAAGATCTACAACTCTAAAATAGGAATGGATAGTTTAGTAGTAGCTCCTATTTCCCACGCGAGTGCTAAACAAAGAGCAGGAAGAGCAGGTCGTACTGGCCCAGGCAAATGTTACCGACTCTACACTGAGAATGCTTACCATAACTAAATGCTTCCTGTAACTGTACCATAAATACAAAGAGCAAATCTAGCAAATACTGTCCTCTAACTCAAAGCGATGGGAATCAACGATCTCATAAACTTTGATTTTATGGATCCCCCACCAGTCCAGACTCTCATCGCTGCCCTCTAACAACTCTACTATTTAGCTGCCCTAGATGATGAAGGATTGCTGACTAAACTAGGTCGCAAGATGGCATAGTTCCCACTAGAGCCCACTCTCTCTAAGATGCTACTCACATCGGTTGATTTGGGATGTTCTGACTAAATAGTGACAATTATCGCAATGCTGTCAGTCCAGAATATCTTCTATCGTCCCAAATAAAAGCAGGAGGTTGCTGACCAAAGAAAAGCCAAGTTTAACCATTACTAAGGAGACCATTTAACCTACTTATCAGTATTCGAAGCATGGAAATCCCAGAGCTATTCAGTAGAGTGGTGCCATCAAAACTACATCCAGGGCAGAAGCATGCGGAGAGCACAGGATGTCCGTAAACAGATTATAGGGTTGCTAGACAGATACAAATTCGAGTTGAAGTCATGTGGAGGTAACTATGCACTTGTTAGAAAGGCTATTGTAGCTGGTTTCTTCTTCCATGCTGGAAAGAAAGACCCTAAGTAAGGGTACAAAACTATCGCCGACAACCATCAAGTTTACATCCATCCCAGCAGTTCCCTCTTCAACAAATAGCCGGAGTGGGTGGTATACCACTAACTAGTGTTTACGACTAAAGAATACATGAGGGATGTGTGCTCAATAAACCCGAAGTGGCTGATCGATGTTGCTCCTAACTTCTTCAAATTTACTGATTAGAAGGAGTTTGTAAGGAATAAACGAAATGAAAAGATTTAGCCTCTTAATCAGAAATACGGAGACCCTAATGCGTGGAGACTTAGCAAGAGAAAAGGATGATTAATAGAAATAAATACATACATAGACATACATAGACATAGACATACATAGACATACATATTGTCAATTATATTAATCTTAGATATTAAATTATGTACATTTAATTGCTAATTCTATAAATTGGCAAATCAGAAGGGAGGTAGTTTTGTTCTGCATGTAGGACAATCCATCTTATGCTGCATCCAAGGCACTAAGCAACTTCCATGGAACCGATGTCCACAAGGCGTCTTCATAATTTTACCCACATACTCCCCCACCAAATTATCCTCATTCTATGGTTTTAAATGTACAGCAACCAGACAAATAGCACAATCCTCACTACTAACTCCTTCCTAATAATCAGTACTTAATGATGAATGCTAATAGTACTCATACCGTGGAGGAAGAATGAATTTGGGGAATAGGAACCTCGATCCATACCTCTTTTGCAGATACATCAAAAACACAAAAGCTGCCAATTCAAGAGCAAGTACCAGACAGAAAGTGGCAGATGGTTTAAGATTGAATATATTATTGGATAACCCTCTAATGTAGAAGAGTATGAGGAATCGAGGGATGTAGAGTCCTATAAGATTTATGTTGATTTACACGTTGGGGCCCCTGTATGCGTTGCGGTAGAGCTGAGGGATCATAATGAATGGTAGGAGAAGAAAGAAAGTGTTGGAGAGATTGGTGTAGATGATTACGAAATAGGTGGCTAACATAGAGGCGTAAAGTAACATGTTAAACCTGAAATTGTTAGCAGGAGAGTAGCCTCCCTCTTCAGAATTATAGATCAACATAACAGTCCTCGCTTAAAAGAGAGAAAACACCATACAGGCCATAAACGCAGGCACAATATAAACCATAAAGTATCTCTGAATAAGTGTTAATTTACTTCATTTTAGAAACTCATATTAAAGGAAATTGAAGTTACGGCACAATCCCACATAGTCATAAGGACGAAAGTCACCAGTGAGTATCTTTCAGCAGACTCCGCTCCTGACATAATTTCATTGCATATGTTCTTGATCGACCACAATTGCACGAACAGCATTATGGTTAGTAATGAAGAAAACACCATATTCTCCACCATCTCACTATAGTATACGAGATTTTCAGTATCAATATTCAAAATATCGGAGCGCAGCTTCAACGATATCTTAAGTGACCTATCATTGCTGTTTTTCTAAAATCTTAACACCAGTTCTTTCAAATTAATTGCTAGTATTAATACTCATGTACTTTATTGAGAGATTTGTTCGATTTTGATGTTGTAGGAATACGGAATTTGTTCTGCTGTCTGGTTGTTATCGGTTAATAAATACCTATATTCGTACACTCCTTTCGATTTTGTCTATGTTGCGTTATACCGGAGGGGTTCTGCGATGAAGTAAAGGTAACCGTCATCTGCATACTGATCAGTCATTGCATGAATGTAAAGCGGGTAATTCATATCACTGTTCGAAATCAGCTTACGGAAGTGCAACCGTATTTCCCCCTAAGATTTCTGTAGGTATGTGTTGTTGCCTTATCTGCCCAGTAACCACTTACCCTTGAAATCAGTGTTTTAGAGGTCAGTTAACAGCAATAGCATTTCTGAGGATTTCTCAAGAGGTTTAGAAACGGGGTCTAAAGACCATTTATCCATCAATTAGAAGATGCCTTCCTTATTGTTTGTTTCGTATATGGATTGAATAGGTCCTAGCAACACAAGTGCTATTATCAGTAGAAAGAGCACAAAGCGGCTCCGACGACGACTCTCATCCTCTTGTTAGGGTTGAAACATAATAGAATTATGTATTATCACTTACAATAATTAAACAACACTGCTTCTTTAGTTTAACGGGAGGAAAAACATTGTTTAGAGCTGACAGGGGGTTGTTGTTTGTTGAAATATTCGGATTCATATTGTAGTTTGTAAAATAATTCTGTAATAGAAGTTTTTTATACATTTACTCTGTATCACTAGCCCCCAATCGAAAATTCGAAGATGGACCCATGCAATCTGGTTTAGTTGATACTTGGAGTGCTTCAAATACTTATGCTCCTCAAATCGTTTCTCAAACACTATCTAATTCTCATAAATTGCCATATTCTTACTTGTTATCAGAGTTGTCAATTTGAGTCCGCCAAATAGGATAATATGTATGCAATTCTCTTAAGATTGCTTCCAATATCCCATCCTAAAACTTGGCTTACAGATTATTGTAATTGGTAGATAGTGATGATTACTATCGATTTGGTTTATTATAAATGTCAATACTATCGATTTGGTTTATTATAAATGTCAAATGAATAGAGGAAAACGAAGGATGTAATATTTTATTATCTAAAAAGACAATGAGAATTTTGATAATACTACCTTTAGAAAGGCTAGAGTGGTCAGAGGGGCAACACTACGAAGGAAGGCGAAGGCCATTTATAGCAACCACATTTGAACACCAGAATCATTTCACCCTGAAACTACATTATCCAGGAACAACTCAGTAACATGGAGAAATATCTAAGATAAAATAATTACAGAACAAATAGGAATAACTCCAAATACGTGACATGATGTTTTCTATAATGGAAACAGGTAAAGACTAGAAAGTTGAAGAGCACATACTCAAAAGGTACAAGCTCCTGCAGAAGGTAGGCAGTGGGTCGTACGGGCATGTGTGGAAGGTTCTTGAAAAGAAAACTAGAGAGGTGCTAGCTCTCAAGAAAATATTCGATGCCTTTAGGAATGTCAAAGACGCACAGAGAACTTACAGGGAGATCTCCATTCTGAAGAAGCTTCCCCCACATAATAACGTTGTGCATCTGAGAGAAGTCATCAAAGCATAAAATGACAAGGATATTTACTTAGTTTTTGACTACATGGAGTGCGACCTGCTGTCAGTCATTCGTTCGAGTATCCTCAAAGAATCCCACATAAGATTTATAACCTTCCAGATTGCCCAAGCTTTGAAGTTTCTACATGAATGCTAGATCCTCCACAGAGATCTGAAACCAGCGAATATTCTCATAAACTCTGACAGCCATGTGAAAATATGCGACTTCGGACTATCTCGGTTTCTGAATCTAAAGACAGGCGAGTAGCTAAATATGACTTAATGTGTGGCTACTCGCTGGTATCGGTCCCCTGAGATAATATTTGGCAGCAGAGAGTACAGCAAAGAGACTGATATTTGGAGTTTCGGGTGTATACTTAGCTAAATGCTAACAGGTAAGTGTCTGTTCGCAGGAAAAAGCATTTTGTAGCAGGTGCAAATGTTAGTCAATTTTGTAGGGGTTCCTACGAATGAAGACATAAACTCCCTAAACTGCAACTAAAATCTAGACCTTCTGCGAAATGTGCGTGCTAAGCCCAACTACGCCTCCCACGTTCTCGGTAGTCTCCATCCCGATGCAGCAGACCTTGTTAAAAGGATGCTGAAATTCAACCCGAAGCACAGGATAACTGCTAAATAAATACTCTAGCACCCATTCGTTACTAACTTTGGGAATACAGACAGCGAACTCAGACTAAACTAGGCGTAGGCGCTCACCTGCGATATTAATGACAATATACGGTGGGCTCCCTAAGACTATCGAAATCTGATCTACCGTCTGATATCTTCTGACCGAGTGTAGAAATGCCCGGTAATTCAAAGATCCAGAGCTTCCTACTCCGGGTTCAAAAGCATTTCTCCAAACAACAAAGAAAATGTCAAAACACTGATCAAGGGGTCGAAATCCTACTGGTTTCCCCAAAAAATATAAAACGACACAAAGAAGGTTTGCGGGGATAAAGTATCCTTCCGCAAGAAAATGATGAGATCTATGAACGGTTCCGTTCTTTAAAATAAAGACCATGTGTAGGACAAGACCACCTTGAACCAGTCCCTTCGTAAGAAGTCATCTAAAAAGGCAGTCAGTATCTATCGGAAGGTCGTGCAGAGGAAGCATTGAAATCCTGAGCAATGTTATTTGTTTATTGCAATTATCTAATGTAATCTACCAACATCGATAAAGAGAAACTTTTGTACCTCTGTGTCCCCAACAAGAAAGGGTATCTACACAAAATGAGTCTCCCATTTCACTAGTTCAAACCGTAAAGCTTCCATACGTTGCCTTGTAGAGAGACTGCAGCGTAAGCTTTAAAATATCGCAACAGTCTGAACTACTTGGGACAGGAATACGAGGAACTGTTAGTTGTTTGCACTCCTGCCTGCGACATCCTGCTTACCGAACTGCCGAAATCGTCTAGCTTCTGTTTCATCAAGACTTCCTAAAAGACAGAGCATGAATGCTATTTATCTGGACATCGCTCAGCTATTTTGATGGTTGGAGGGAAGACTTACAGGCTAAAAGGATGTGGTAACGATTTCAATGGTTTTGAGTACATCAAAGGCACGGGACTACGAGGCTGCCACTTCTTCCACACAAGCAAGAGGTAAATGTTTATGACTTACACCATCAACGAGTGCCTCAAAAAGAAAAACAAGTCCATCGCCAACACTCCTGTAGGGTTTTACGAGTATGAGAAGGGCTTTATCAACTCTGTGCCATAGAGTTTAAAACTAAAAGACGACCTGAAACTCTTGCCTAAGTTCTGTTGTGTTTTTGAGACTAAAGGCGATCGAAGAGTAGGTACTCACCTCATAAGCTCTTTGGAGGTGCTACTCTCAGCGTTTGTGAACGTCGATAAGGCTGCCCTTGAGGCGATATTCAAGTAAGCCAGTCGCTGGTAACAATAGAAACCTACTTAATCTCCGACTGAGTGGGTGTTTTCTGAGCCATCTGCAACCAAAACATTCCTTAGCTAATACAATATAAAACATTTGGAAAAGGTGTAGCCACTCAATCTCATCGATTACTTTAGCAAGCCTTTGACTGCAACCTTTGGAGGAGATCTAAAGTCGACTGTGAGTGAACTATCCAGAACCTACGAAATTAATGAGGATTATGTGCAACTGCTACAGGAAAAACTGGGCAGTCTAATTGCTGGAGGCAATCTACTGGATTTGATCATGCTACTGGCCCAGAAGATAGGTTACGAGATTGGCCAAATAAAGCGTATACTGCTGTAAAACTAAATCAACTGGGGGTTCTTTAACGACCACAACATCTGGCATTGTAACGCACACCTCAACAACTTCATCGTGCTCAAACCCGAACCGAACTCTGACTTGCTGGCTCCCCTGGACTTCGATCTCTCGTTCAGCAAACAGTAGTTCATACAGATCTAAAGAGGACACTAGCTTTACGGTCAGAACGATCCCAAAGGGTTCGAAGAGCTAATGCAGGGCGGGTACAGTTCTCTCATGCTCTCTTTGTCGGGGATGTAGCTCATGAATTTTAAATACGGCATCTACAAGGGTGAGTCAGCGTAGGTCTTCAACATGCTGAACATCCTCCTACGTGATACTCTAATCAAGCATTTTGTGATAGGGATGACCAATCAAAATCCCTCTGAATAGTTAACAAAGCGCTATAACGAGAGCATAACGTAAATGCAACAACTGGTGGCATCCAGCCTAATAATTTCCATGAACTTTGAGACATGATCAAAATCAGCAACTACAGTCGCGACGGTCGTCAATATTTCTACGACTGTCGTTGAGTTTGGTCTTTTTATACCAATCTTAATTTTTGCTTAGTCGGATACTCGATACCATTTACTTCCCCAGAGCATCAAAACACTCGTGTATGTTGTGTCCTGTTTTAGCGCTGACTTCCAAAAAAGGCATGCAGTGCCGGTCTGCCAGCATTTTTCCTTCTAGTGTTTGGACTTTTCGCTACTATTATGAAATATCAGCTTTGTTTCCGATGAGAATGGCCTTTACTCCGGGGGAAGCATGATCTTGCAGTTGTTTGATCCAGCTCTCTAAATCATAGAAGAGTTACCGACATTTTAAAAGGAGCGTATATCTGCGATAGAATAAGTTAGAACAATACCATAGGCCCCCTTGTAGTAGGTCTGAGTAATGGTTCGGTAACGCTACTGGCCAGCAGTGTCCCATATTTGGAGCCGAAGACGAGTGCCGTCTACATTAAGAGACTTTATTTTAAAGTCCACCCCGATGGTTGCGACGTAGTTAGTTTTGAAGTCGTTTTCACAGAACCTTACCAAGATATTGGACTTACCCACTCCGGAGTCTCCAATAATTATCACTTTAAGTAACAGCTCCTACTTCTGGTCGTTTTTCGGAGTAATGAGTGACATGCTATTTTTAATTTAGCAATCACAATATTCGATTGCATAATATTCGCAAAGCCTATATTGATTGCTTGGGTTTAATGAATTACTAATATGCTGTTTGCACATAACTTTAATCATCTGTAACTTACAAGCACTATTGGTTTTGCCTGTCCCCATCTCTCTATGATATATTCCGTAACTTTCCCCGCTGTTCCTATTATCGAGTGATAACCAGGGCTCGGACCAAGCTTATCGTTCTACGCTTTGGTTAAGCGTTATGGGTTCCCGAGAGCAACTCTAATCAAGAACATTTTGCGTAGTCCTTATTCGTCAGGAGCTGTGTAATCATGCGATTTCGTCTGGAGATCAGCCAAGTAGACTCCTCTCCCATAATAGCCTGTTCTGTTGTAATACCTAGAGTCGAACCCATTTTTAAATATTCCGATCGCTCCCGGTTTCTTAGTGCCATGGTAAAGCAAAACTTCGTTTGTATTTTTGTGCTCTTACCGAATCCACTGCAGTGTTGCGTCGTAAGCCTTATCCCAGCTAGTGTTCTTCAAAAGCTCAACTCGAATAATCCTAAAACCGGCCATGTTTGTAGCCCATTGTGGATCCAACTTGAGATATTAATCAACTGAGATCGTCTCAGAGGTCGTATTGTTATGATCGTAAGAGACAGCCTCATAGACGATTGGGTCAATAATCCAACCTCTATTCCTGAATTTCTCAAGCCTGTAAGAATGTACGTCTCCTCTTATCCGTCGCATCTTCATTTCCCTACAACTCTTCAACAAGCTTTCTAAAGGAATATTAATTTCTTCTGCTTTCTGCAGTTTTCCTCCCATTGTTAGAGGTCTGAGTTTTATTGGTATCTTGAGTCCTATTTGGTTCAAATGGCCACCTTTGATGTAGAAACAGTTAACGTCAAAATCAAAGTAGTCGTGGCAGATGTAGCAGTAGGGTTGAATAAGATCTGCTGTGAATCCTCCAGTTGGGGAACCTTCATCGAATAACAAGTACTTTCTCCATCCATCTTCTTCGATTTTTACTTTAATCTTGAGTTTCTGCAGTTCCTGTATCAAAATATCAGGGTTGAAGACAACATACTTCGACAGCTAAGCATCAATATCGATAGGGCTTACTCTCTCGTCAGTAACTTACAAAAACCTGTTTCTTGGATTGGGTTGAAGTAAATTTGACAGATCTCCTGGAAGAACTCTATCCTTCCCATTGATAACCCAATCTCTGACAAAACCACCTTTGATCGTACAGTCGAATCTGTTTACGAGTATCCAACACACTGCGATCATCCTTCTAACTCTGGGCGACAGTTTAGTGTGTTTTCCCTGCACAAAGTTCTTAAGAACGTGTGGTTATATGTTTGGGTCAACAATTTGGTTGACTCTCTCCAGTACTTGACCAACTTAAGCCCCAAGTTATGCAGAATTTGCACTGGGCTGCATAGGCGGTAATTTCATATCTTAGTCACAGATTATTTGACAACTTACAAACCAAGTAAAGAAAGCTCGAAGCCGATCTAAAACAAACTTGAGAGAATTGTTCTTGATCTTAGAAATTGTAAATGTCTTATGATCAATCGATAGATCAGCCCCGTCAAAGATTTATAGTTCCTTTTTCAGAGTTTTGAAGAGGCCTCTGAACCAGAGTTTGTTAAAGTTAGTCTCTACCTCCTGGACATCTATCCGTTTTAAGCTAAGTTTTGATCTTTAACT
>JAOXNN020241693.1:0-10383 GCA_028571205.2 Hydropsyche betteni
AGTTAGTGTTTGTTTCCTTTCTAAAATCGGTTAGTTCTTAACTGTTGATGTAGCCTATTCTTTAATAGGCTCAACTTAACATTCTGAGAACTATTTGTAATAGTTACAGCATGATATTTCAACCGAATGGCGGTAAAGATTGTAGACTTACAGTTATACAACGTAAGTACGATCATTGTCTTTAATGTTTGAGTTTGGTTATTGTAGGATTGTAGTAACCTTATAAATTCGAAATATTGAATGTGGGATCAACTCAGAATAATGAACACTTTCTGCCTCCTCCTCCCTGGTGTATCACCTGAGGTGGTCTATTACGTAGTTGGACAATTTCAGCCATCATTGCCTGCTGACTCTTGTTGAAGTCCTCCTGCATCTTCCTCGATAGCTCTGCTTGCCTCTCGCTCTACTTTTATCTAAGGGCAAGCTGCTGCATGTTACGCTCATGTTATCTCTGAGCATCATTCTGCATTTGAGCAAGCATTTATTTGTATTGCTGACTGTTCGCTTCGTTCATCTTTGCCATCGTCTCCATCAACTCTCTCGACTGTTGTGCAGCTAGATTGGCACTCTCGGTCATTTGCTTCCGCTCAGCCTACAGCTAGGCTTTCATCTTTTTCATCTAGATGTCCAGCTGTTCTTTGTTGTTCTTAAAATCCCTCTCCAACTGCTGAGTCTTCTATCTCACTTTATCGTCGACCGCCTTGTTCAACCGAGCCTGAATCTCTTACTGAGCCGCAACAAACTTTTAGTGGGTGTACCCCTCTAGGCCTTAGGTCTTTTGGAGGAGGGTCTCCACTTGGTTATCTCGAGGTTTCTCATTATCCCACCTCACATAGAACTTATCGCTGAAAGGCTCTCCTTTAGCCTTCGCTATCTGGTCTGTGACTGCTGGCATCATGCCGAAGGCTTACTTAATCTTGTCGTCGCTCATACTATAGTACTTGTCGGGAGTGATGACCAGAATTACCATAGACTTCAGCGCCACAGAACCAAAGATGTTGCAGACATGGTCAATGTCGGCTTTGAGAGTGGTGGCCCTGGGTGTGCACTTGATGACCAGTACGAATGCATCGATTTGGTCGGTGCTGGAGCCATCTAGTTTGATTACTTTGATGGTGAGTTCGGAGATGATGTTGTCGATGTGTTTCTCATCGAAGCGAGTATCTCCGAATCCAGCGGTGTCAATAATGTTGATGTTAAATTGGGGACAGGATTTTTCCCATGAGGTGGCTGTGCAACTACCCATCTAATCTCCGACTATGAAGTGGGTACTGTTAAGGATGGTGTTGCATGTGGAGCTCTTGCCGTTCCCAGTTGAAGATAGAAACACAATGTTCCTCATCTTTTTCTTGTCCATGCAGCTAATCAATTAATGCTATTGATCAAAGCTCAGTGGTTTTAAATGCAGTATCTATTCAAAAGGCAAACTACAGAAATTAAATACTAATGACCTTCAACATGCCCTTAAAATAAATATGCATGCTCATCTAACGATTGCCGAATAGTTAGGCATGTTTGGATAAATCTTGTTTCTCACGAGGGCTACTTTTAAAATATTTCACATCTCCAACGATGAGTTACGATTAACAGTAAAGTAAACAATACGCCAAGTATACAATGCTTCAATCTAACTATTTCTCCTTTCAGGAGGTTTGATTTTATTAATGCTTTAGAGTTAAAACAAAGAAGGGCTAAATAACTAATCTTTTAAAGCGCCAAAGTGTATTAGAGATTGAACATATTCCTCACTCAATTTCACTTTCCTTTACTCTTACAGTTAAAATACTCATTGAGGATCATTCAATTGGTTAGAATGAGAATGAAGTAGGACTCAGAGCATCTGGTCAGTTCTAACTTATGCTGATTCGCAATACTTGCACATGACAACCCCAAATCATTATCTTGTTACCCTTCGAAAATACAACCACGTAAGAATACAAACAAAAATTGACTATTTAATTACTGCTGTATAATTGCTCACAAAACTCCTGCTTTACTTAAAGGAGACAGAAGTTCAATATGATAATAATATGTATGACCCGACCCATCCAATTCTTAATCACTTCAACCCTCTATCAAGTGTTTTTTTCCTCCTCCACTTGCTCCCTCGATGTCCACCAGCTGTTTGCATTGCCGTACACCACCCTGATCTGCTGTTCCTGAAAGTTATGTTGGAGATAGTAGAAGAAGCCATTGTGGAAAGGTGGTTCTCCATCAAATACCTGTTGATATCGACCTCCATAAGGAGAGGTCACGCTTCTGAAGTACTTAGGACAGCTAATCAGCAGATCTGACTTACTTCCGCTGTATTCCACCTCCAGCTTTCTCACATTAAAATTGTAGCTGTAAGATAGGCCGTCAGTAAGCACCAAATAATTGTCCATATCAATCTTGCATAGGACGGACTTATTGTAGTAGTTAGAACGATCGCCACTCTGTTGATCGAAGAATTCATAGTTTGAGAATGTTTTAGTCTAGTATTGGTCATTCGCAGGATTGTAAATGTCGATGTGTTTACAATAGCCACCCATTTAGGAGTTGACCTCCATAGCGTACCCACCGAAGATATAGATGAGGTTGTTGTAGATTACAGCCGAACAGTTTAGTCGTAGTCTAGGCATTGGCTTTATCTTCTACCATTTAGACCCTTTCACATTTACATTGAGTCTGTAGGCTGAGTTGAGGGGCTTGTCAATCCAACCGCTCCCTTGGTTCAGTGTTTTGCATCCTCCAAAGATAAAGATAAGCCCTTTGAAGTAGATCGCTGCATAGTCAGATATTTAATCTGGCATGTTTGCAAGTTTTAGCACATTTATATCTTCTGGATAGTTCTCCCCAATGATTGGCTCTTTCGCTTAAATAGTTTCATTCGTTGAGCCTTTCAATTTTATCCTACTTTTTTGAATTATTTTCTAACCTGTCGGTTTGAGAGGGTTTACACCCGATAAGTCGATAGAATAGCATCCTCCTTTATACTCAAAGGATCTTGTCATCTGTTCGTAGGGGACTTTGACAATATCGTACTTTATCTTCACTCCTCCGATAACATAAACACAGGGTTTATCGGGATGTTTGATGTAAGCTCCAGCATCCTGAAGTTAAAACTTTCCTGCAGGGACAACTAAGTGATATTTTCTCCATAATTTCATGTGAGGATAGTAGGCAAGCATAAATGGAATATTGGGAGCTGAATGATTGTAACAGGTTTGTGAGAATAAGGCATAAGTAAAAGTATTGAACCTTTATCCTTTAATATCTACCAATCCAGAAGACTAAAGAATATTTTGGGCAACAGCCTTCCCTACTTTTATATAATAATCTTGTTTTTGGGTTGGATCTAGAGCTCCAAGTGCTATTTTGTAACTCGATTGAGTTATTAGCTTCTTGCTGATCTACCTAGCGTAAATATCCAGAAATAGTTAATAGTTCTGCAACTGGTCCTCCACATCCTTGTAGTTAAACACTATGTTTTTGTCGTCTGGCCTCTCCCTGGTATCCTTCAATAACCTAGAACCCTCCACTATTCCATTCGGCCCTCTCAACCTAAATAGGTATTCGACTGGCCCACTCAAACTCAACCGAATCGATCCTTTGTAGAATGGCAATCTGGTTTCGGCTTGTAGAGATTGGTAATGTTGTCTGGCCTTGTATATCAACATTGAAAGTTCTTTATCCAGCACAATACCTGTCAGAGGTCGTTTGTTAGACTCGTAGTCTTTGTAGCAGTTTATGCAATAGTAGCATAAAGTTCCGTCATTATCTGCAAAGATATTTTCCCTCAGATAGTCTAGCAACTAAGAAAGTGCGTATCTGCAACTATTCTTAGTCAGACACTTCATATTCTTTGTAGGGAGAGAGAGCTAGCAGTTGGTTGCTGTACTTTTGAGAGGAACCAACTCAGTTTTGGGTTGGGTGTAGTCCCAAAGACTGAATTACTTTTGTGGCTCCCATCTAGTCAGTATCTGAAACTTTAACTCGCTCAACTGCTGTTAATTGTAGTTGGGGACCTTGATAAGACGGGTGTCTTTGTTGTTGTAAGGACAATCCTTTGGGTTTTATGCTGTCATATCCTAATAATATATTCTCAATTCAATTATGTGAAAGACCAATTTATAAAAGTACATTAATCGACTGGAACTCTGTTTAAAAAATACCAATAATATTGTTCAAAAGTAAATTTGGAAAATGAATCAAAAACTATCGCCCGTGGGTCTTTATGTATAACCAAACATAGTAATCCTTCTAATGGTGCAGGTATATCTCAGATGGGCACAACTTATAAGGTTAAGACAGTCTATAATCTGTTGCTGGATTTGGCATAATTGAGAAGATCTCCGTTACTATTGTAAATTAAAGTAATTTCGACACAGTAAAGTACATTTTCAGACTAAATGTCTTAATTCTCACTAATGAAGTAACAGGTATGTTAACAGTCTAGGCCCTCTTTTTTAAAATTCTCAAAAAGGACAAATAAACTAATAAAAATAGATTATCTGTTGCTGAGCTTTATTGTTGTAAAGCTAGTTAATTTCTATTTCATCCTGCCACATTATCTTTGTTCCGAATAGATGAACTTGTAGTTTTATTATCACCTTTTGAATAGTCACTGAATCCACCATCCATATATTATTTTCAATGAAGCTGTTGTTGCTCACCCTACTCTTGGCACTCGCTTACACCCTCCCTTACCACGACCAGATGGCTCTCACCAACTCCTTGATCGTCGGTAGAAGCGATGAACTCTCACTCTGGAATTGCAAGGTGTGCGACGATAGCAATCGTCCAGTCCATGCGCATTACATCGAGGAGCCCAAGGTAGATATCAAGTGCATCATGAGTATCTATCCACAATTCATTGTTCTGGCCTTCAGATACACCAACACTGCCCTCAATGTCTGGCAGGATATCCTTTACGCCATCCAGGTACATCTTTTCTTACTTAGGTCGTCGATGAGCACACCTGTAGCAATTGCAAGGTGCAGAAAGCCTACAACAACATGTGGAATACCATCAGGACCGATGTCATGAACGATATAACCGAAATGAAGAGACAGACTGGACTCGATTTCCTGTATATCACAGGCATCAGTCTTGGAGGAGGCCTTGCTGGCATCTCCTACATTGACATCAACCAAGCTAAACTCTTCAAGACTGTTAGAGTTATTACCTTCGGAGCCCCAAGAATTGGAAATAAGTACTGGGCTGCCCATTTTGACGAGATCACCAACACCACCTCTCGCAGATACATCGTTAGTGGAGACCCCATCGTCGTACTTCCTCGATGCCTTACTCTTCTCTGCACTTACCGCCAGACCGGAGTCAAGATTGTTTGCTACGAGGCCCAGCAACTCTGCAAGCAGGAGGTGGAGGTCCCTGACCCTGATGATGAGTTCACTTTGGAGGCAGCTGAGAGAAGAATGAACAGAATAAAGAGAGCATTCCAGGTTGACTCAGACATCAGAAAGATGAAATCAATTATGGACCATGTCGATGGCTACCCCAAGATCTACAACTTCACCCTCAATATTTTGTGATGATCGTATCCTTAAAGATGTTTCAACTTGAGTAGTTTAGCGTATGTTTTGTCAACTAATTTGAATATCCCTAGGCATCTTTCCTTTTTAAGGTTGGATAATTCTACAGATATGATAGACTACTGTTCAATATCTCTGATAATTGTTTATCCAATAGATGTAAACCGCCAAGGAATCAACAAAGCCGCCTGCTCGAATGCATCCTGAGCTAACACTTCTGTGGCCTTACTTTATAAATAGTGCTCTTATGGTCTTGAGTGTCTATCTGTGTTATTTCGTTCGATTGCCACTTGCGTATATCTTTTTAGTGTATGGATTGGCACCTCTTCTCGATCAAAAACTCAATCAAGACTGGATTAACCCTACCCTTCAAGACATTCAATAGCTAGAACATCAGTGGCGCTTCAAAATTCCTATTTACATAAATTTAGCTGCAGAATGGGTGGTTTATTTACTCTCTATCTCCTATCTCCTCTAAAATCCACTCTATCAACAACCGATTGAAATTTTCATTCTTATGGGACTCTCCACAACAGGCTTCATCAGTACGCACGAACTCTTCCATAAGGCAAACTTCATAGACAAAGCAATCGGTATATTTGTGCATAATTTAGGGACACTTCATCAAATTAAATACCTCTACATGCACTTCACTGTTTAGCATACGCAAGGACATCACAGGAACGTAGCCACACCATAAGATCCTGCATCAGCACCGAAGGGTATGACTTTAAATCAGTTTATTCGGAAGAGTTTCATCGGAAGTATCAAATCTGCCTACAAAATCAACCCAACATTCGTAATGCTTTCCATAGTAGCAGATATAGTGTTCCTTACCCTTATGTATAAAGCGTTTGGAGAGAGAGGAGTCTTTTTGGCTGTGATTATGGCTATGGGAAGCATTGCCTAATTAGAAACCATCAACTACGTTGAACACTACGGGTTGGAAAGAAAGCGGTTACCAAACGGCTCCTATGAGAAAGTGACAATTAGACATTCTTGGAATGCTCCTCATAAGTTCTCGAACTTCTTACTTCTCAAAATTCAAAGGCATTCAGACCATCATGAAAATCCTCTGAAGCCTTACCATACACTAAACAGCGAGTAGGATGCTCCTCAACTTCCTCATGGGTATATTGTCTGTCTGTATGCTGCTATGTTCCCTAAAGTATGGTTCGATATCATGGATCCCCTCGTCGACGAATACAAGAATTGCTAAAAGGGACGCAATATGAGAACTCTCAAAGAGTCGTAAGCTAAGACAATAGTGTTCGTAAACTACGCTTTCGTCATAACCTTTGTGTTGATGCTAATGCAGGTAATATGGAGAATATTGATTTGATATTCGTAAGTAGAAGTTTATAAACTGGAGTACTTAATAACTATCTAACTAATCACTTGTTTTAATTCTACCCTTTGTCTGGAGGTAAGAGCCTGCGAGATATATAGTACGATATGAAAGCAGCAATAGTTCCTACTAGTTTGCTATATTTGACCCTATCCTTCGAGAAACCACTGATGATAACTCCAATAACTACAGAGTAGAATATGTTGAGGAGTCTTCTGAGTTTGGATTTCTCTATCTTTTGCATTTGATCGTAGACAATATCAAAGGAAACCTTCCTTCTGTTGGAGACGGGCTCTTAGACTGAGATTTAGTTGTCGGTGGCACTGTTGGTATGAGGTAACCCTGGTGATTCTCCTTACATAACGAATATTAATACAAACTAACCCAATTACTGTCACAGTTCTAATGATTGTTGAACTATTAGTATTTGTAATTAGAATTCCTCAGAATCTCTATTCCTATTATCTACTCATGTTCTATTAAATCAACATTCAAGCAGATTTATTAACTTCAATACTGAAGTCCTTCGCTAAATCATAGCATTCTGGATATTAGATTAGAATAATAAATGCATATCACATAAGAATAGTTCCTGGCTATAAATTACTGTTAACTTCCTTCTGAGGCATCACCATAGACTTACAGATTCTAACTTCTGATTTAATTGTTACTTGTTCTGCAATCACCGTCAAACCTTACACTCTACACCATTCTCCTACTCGGCATTTCCAACTTATTATACTATTCTATATATAACTATTCCTCCCGATCGTACAACCTTCAAATATTGTCGCATTCTTTATCCTTACACCCTACATACCACATGTCTTACACTCTCTATGACGCAGTTTGGACCTATGATGACGTTGGGCCCTATTACAGCATCAGGATGGATTTAAGATGACTTGTCAACTAACACCTCTTTACTTGACCATCTCTATTTAGATTAGTGTTTGTAATATAAGAGATATGCATGTTGTCCAGACAGATAGTCCTTCGGTTGGCCTATATCATGCCAGAAGTTGTTCTAAAGTGTCATCCCATAAAGTTAACCTTCTTATGCCATGCAGGGAAACACATGCTTTTAGATCATAGAGAACCCCTACCCTACTCTATTTATTACAGAGGTGTTGAGTATGTAAATTCCTGCATTAATCTTGTTGCTGACAAACTCTTTGGGTTTTTACACGAATTTAGTTATTCTATTCTCCAGATCTGTCAATACAACTCCATACCGACTGGGCTACTCGACAGTAGCCAACACTATTGTTCCTTATTTTCCATGATTTTTGTGAAACTCAATGAGTTTTTAAAGCGGATAGTCACAGATGATGTCAGAGTTGAATACGATAATGAATCCTGATTAATTTCCTTCCTTTATGAGTGTTTCTGCATGCCTGAGAGGACCAGCAGTACCAGTAGGTTACTTTTATTTTGAGTATGTCATCTTCACTCCATACTTTTTCTCCAATCTCTACAGTCCGGCTAAGTTCTCGCTTACCTGAAAGTTAAAGTTGAATATGATCTCTGATACTCCAATTTGAACTAAAGCCTTACATATTTTATAGATGTACCGCCACTTGATGTTCAAGCATAGGTTTGTTAGCGAAAGGCATGCAGGATTTTGGACATTCGAAAGTCAGAGGTCTTAGTCTCGTTCCATACCCACCTACCAGTATAAAGGCTTTCATAAAAAAGAATTAAAAGCTTTAATTTATTAATATTTGGTCACTCTGCAGGGCATCTCTGAATTAAGCATAATCTTATTGTTCCTGCTTCTAGAACAACAGAAATAATCATAAATAAGATGTTAAAATTATCAAATCGATCCATAAACTTTCTACTTTGAGGTATATTTACTTTGTAGTTCAATATCTTTGTTTTTACTAACAAAATCCTTGGGATTTTAGTGACTTGAAATGACTTCTTACGATTTTCAATGAAGATTCAAGGGCAAGAAAAATATTCACTAACAAGGAGTACTAGTCAGGCTAGTGGAAGATGTTTATCTAAAGAAGGAGGACCAGACTGTGCAAAGAACAATATATTTAATGGTTGAAAGGGAGTCAACTCTTCAGTAAGAATTATTTACGCAACCGTAAAACTAGTTTCGAAGACTATTCTAACCAAAATGCATAAACACAGTAGCGTTGTGATAAATGAAGCTATTATGCCCTTTCTCATGTCTATTTAATTGAGAAATCTTTAAAAATTGTTATTATTCTCCACGATCCAGCATAAATATTATATAATATAAGTTCATTGTGTAGTGTATCGAGGCTTTCGACTAGAGGAGGCATTTGAATGATTTTATCTCCTTGAAGTAGCTTCACCCAATACGGATTATTCACTACTCTAGACAACTCGTATTGATCGTATCGACTCCTAGAACTTGGGATGCTCAATTGAACTCTGCTTTGCTCCTTCCACTTGTCGCTGAGTATTATCGATCATCGTTAGCATCTAATTGTGCAACCCAAACCACCATTATTTGAGCTGATGACAATCATTAACTAGTTTCTCGTACTCTTTTACCTTCATTCTTGAAGCGTTGAGCTAGTCACTGACACTGTCTAACATATAGGCGTTCTTACGGAGTGTCTCGTTTTTTTCCTCAAGTGCCTTCTCCTTAAATCTAAGGATATCCTACAGCTCTCTATTTCTCTTGGAAAGAGTTGATATCTGTTAAAGTATGTCCTCTATTCCATCGTTGATGTAGTTCATTTTTTACTCCATCTTTACGATTTGGTCTCTCTATTACTCTAACTCGCTGATAATATTTAAGTAATGCTCCTTTTATTTCTGGTGTCTTTCCTGTAGGTCTTCAATTATCGTCAGGTAAACCTTGCTCTTCTAGGCACTACTCCTCTCCACTTCCTAGATTTATCTCAAGTGTTGTCCCAAAATGCATGCATTCTCTAGTTCCAAATGATCGATCCTCTGCCTAAGACTAATTATGATGTGTTTTTCATCGGCTTGGCCCTCGTACTCAAAGGTTTATAGGGACTTGACGGAATGGTTGTTTGTAGATCCTATTCTTTTGTCAGAGAATTCAGTTTGTCTAAGCATTCTTATGGGCTGTAGAGACTATTTTCTGCGAGGTATCCTCATAGGCTCCTTGAGTTCATTGAATTTGGTTCTCATGGGTTAGAAATCGCTCATATGTCCCTCAGAGATGCTTAACTCTGACATTTAATATAATTCCCTGAATTTAATTGGTTTATAAATCTGTCCGTCTTGCCACTCTTATAGTCTATATTGTTAGAACTCTATTTAGATCAGTCTGGTAACTGCAAAACCAGTATTAGTTTTAGTTTATGCAAATAGTTATATAACTATGATCTAATAGTTAAGTGTAAAAGTCAGTGGATATTAATACGCATAATATTCCATATTGGCATCACATTTCAGAACCGTTTCTCTTGCTTGTATCGAATGAGGAATTTAAGTTTCTCTGCAGCTGAAGGAGTTTCCCTGACTGTTTTCTTAAGTTTCTACAAG